>JAPERH010000815.1:0-11205 GCA_030411535.1 Beauveria australis
AGCAGCCGCAGCAGCCGCAGCAGATGACGCCGCAGTCGCCGCCGCAGCTGCAGACGCCAATGATGACGTTTCCGGGGGCGGCGAATAACGTCCCGGACATCATCTTTGATGATCAGTATTTCACGAATCTCATGAATGGACACTGGGAAGCGGACGAAAAGATTAGCGAGCTGGGCTTGTTTTTGCAGGCCGAGGACATTACTGGCGGCAGAGGATGGAGGTGAGAATGTAGTAAGCGGGATGCGCAAGATGATGATGATGATGATGACGATGATGCAGTCTAGAGAAGAAACATGGCTTGCAATTATTGCGTGTATATATCGGTTTAAACCTAGATATCCCTCTCCTGATCCTTTACGTCTTATACATACACAAAGTGTGCCAAGAATTATTCGAATCATGTTGTTATTAGCGTGGCAATGACTCCTACGAAAATGAACCGGCCAAGCCATCTCGGCGCAATGCCCGTACTAGTTAGCGGCCGCGACAGCGACAACGCATTCCAGCCTTGAGCCTGACGCAGACTATTTTGTCGGATTTTCCACATTCACGCTCCTTTGAGAAGAAATCATGAAAAAAACAACCTTGACAAAACCACAATGAAAAAACTGTCAATACAGCCTATGCAGTTGGCCTTGCGCAGGGCCTTGCATCCACGCTTGCCGCAGCACGTCCTCGCGCGCCACGCATGCTTGTCCACCAGCGCGCGTCGCTGCCACTCCGGGGACGACGCCTCATCAGACAAGACAACATCTACCAGCACTACCGCAGCAACGCAGCCCTCCAGAAAGCCGGCAGCAGTTGAGGCGGAGAGCAGGAATCCGGAGCTGCCAAAGTTTAGCTTCGACGGGCTGGGCGTCGGCAAAAACATGAAGATTCTCCTAATCGTGGTGCTGAGCATCTTTGGCACCATGGAGACGTGGTTCTACTGCAAGGCCATTTGGCGCTGGCGGTATGGCGAGCAAGGCCTTGCCGTCACCATAGACGACAAGTAAAGGGTGGGTGGGATACGGGGACGTCACTTATCAAGTTCAAAAGAGTCATTGTCAAACTATCTTTTGCTGTACAGTAGCAGCGTATAGATATGGATGGGATATAGGTAGGGTGCATGTACCAAGTTGAATAAATCATCGCTCAAATATGTTCAAATATGTTCAAACAAATCTTCCAAAAAAACGCGGGTCGGGAATGCTTCTATAGAAACCAGCGAAACTCGTCTGTGCTGGGGCCATCCCGCAGTCGTTGCGTGGGCACATCGCGCGCGTCAATCTTTCGGCCTGCTCTACGGTTACGTTGAGCATTGTCAAAAATCATGTACGCGCCGAGACAAGCAGTAATGGTCGCGCCGGCGGCACCAAAAGCAGCAGTGGTGATGAGGGCAGGCTTGTATTTAGGAGCATCCTTTTGGCGGAAAATATTACTCGACACAAGACCCATGAGGTTAGCGAGGGGGACGCCGACAGACGTCAGCGTGATACGTCGGCCTTCGTGGGCAACGTTGTTATTGTACCAAGTCGACAGCAGCACCGAGGGCGCCGATGTTCCCCAGCACATCATGAATGTGGCAAAATAAGCAAGATGCAGCTGCTTCTCGACATCATCAATTGCGGCATATATGATGAAGCCTGTAAATGTAAAGGCATAACCCAGAATTATAAAAGGAAAACGTAGGCGCGTCCAATCAGAGACGAATGCGAGAATCAACAGCATGACGGCGCCAGTGACGTTGGGAGCCACAGTGTAGAGGTTGGTTTTGATTGTGTTGAATTGCAGACGCTGAATGATCTGAGGCAGAAAAAGGCTGACAGACTGAAGAGGCACACCCAGGCAGATTTCGATACCGAGAAAGGCAAACGTCGAGGGATATGTAAATATTTTCAAGGCTTCTTTGAGATTAAATTTTTCCCCGACAACAGCGGAAGAGTCGACTTGGATTCGGTGAAAAGCAAGGTCCTTTTCTTCCTTGCTCAGAAACTTGGCCTCGCTTGCGCTCTTGGGTAGATACCAAAAGGCAAAGGTGGCAAAGAGCACCGTTATGCTACCTTCAATGATGAAGAGGTAGCGCCAGGCGAGAATTTTGCTGTCCTTGATATGAAAAACGGCAAACGCCAACAGACCGCTAAAGGCATTGGCAATGTTGGATGCAGCATAAAAGATGGCTAGCCGTCTGGCCAGCTCGCCACGGCGGTAAAATGTGGTGAGGTAATAGATGACCGTGGGGAAAAAGGCAGCCTCGGCCATTCCGAGGAACCAGCGAAGAGCAAAGATGCCACCAAAGTTCTGAGCGGCTGCGGTAAGAAGTGTCATGGAGCCAAAGCAAAACATCATGGCGGGGAGAGTGCGTGACGGGCCATATTTCTTGCCCAGCATAGCCACGGGGGGGGCGAAAATGACGTAGGGAACGAAGAAGATGGAAACGATGAGGTTGTACTGGCCATCTTTGAAGTTGAGATCTGGAATGGCAGCGTTAATGCCATGCCGATGCTGATTGCGATGCATGTGTATGCATACCTTTGCTTAGGCCCTTGGTTTGTGCGTTACCAATGTTGCCTTTGTCGAGAGCATTGAAGAGGTCTGCGACAAGTCGTTAGATGGCTACGAATGTAACGAATAGTATATGACTGACACATGACTGCAATAACGGGTAGGATGCGAACGTCAAACTTGAAAGCCAAGCTTCTTTCGGCTTTGTGGTCGATGACTCGAGCAATGTCATCCATGGTCCCCATGAGTTCCGGTTTATCGTCGTGGGAGAGGGTCGTGTGAGGCATGTTGTCCTTGCTGCTGGACGCTTCCACATCCGCAGTATTATTGTCTTTCGTCATGGTCGCACGGTGAGCAAGCGCCGTTGCAGGATGAGGTTGTCGAGCTCAATGAAAAATTGCTGCGCTAAACTGGCGGTCTGTGAGTCGAGCTGGGGTTCTTATAAAGGCTCCGATTGAAACTGAAGATTGTGGTCGCGATAAGGAAACCTAATAGGCAATGCGCATGAAAGCCACTCGAGCAGAGCCATGAGTTGCAACCCGAGATAAGGGACCACTTGTTCTGGCCAAGGCCGCAACCTGATGGCCGGAAGGCCACCCTAGTTATAACTAGTCAGGGAACGGGGAAGGAAGAAGAAGTGAGCTCGAGCACAGGGCAAGGCACGCATTCGGTTAGACAGCAAGACGACGGCGTTGCGCTAGATTGGTGTTGGTAGGAAGGTTGCAGTCGTCGTAAGTGGCGGCCAACCCTGTTATTTTCTGCTCATGGAGCGGGCGTGGAGGGTTGCTTTCAATGTCGTATTCTGAACCAGGCGCGCCTCGGAAGGGCGAGGCCTAATGGTGAACAATGCGACGAAACGAGGCGCCCTAAGCCAACGCTGGGCCAAAGTAATGACGACTTCTGGCCGTTGCGGTGCAAAGGCAGGCGACCGTCATCTTCTCATTAGCGGAAATAGGGTTGGTCAATTGCGGACAGCGGGTGTGTGTGTTTGGATTGGACGAGGGGCCCGACGGTCGGAGGAGAGAGAGATTCGAGAATTGCAGTGGAACCGACGATAGACGACAGGATTTGCGTTATCGGCTGCCGTAACAGCGACCGGATAGCTATAGCGCAGCAACCTCGAATGATTTACCACATGTTTCAAGATATTGGAGTCTCTTATCGTCAAACCCCAGAAATTCTCCAGAAAATCAGTCGTGAATGCCGATGGGTTGGAGCCCGTTTCCAGCTGCCGGCACTTGTTCCCCTCGTTTCGCAATCAAGCCTCGCCACTAGTCAACCAATTAGTTAGTTAGTGCTTCCAGTAGGCGGGGAATTAGCTGTGGCTGCATGATGGTACATATATCTATCGGGGCTGCGCGTTCTTGCCCACCGGGACTCCTGGTCTGGTGCGAAGCCTTGCCTGCAGGAGACGTTGGGGGTCATGACATGGCTGGCTCGTCATTGAAATTGAATGGGGGTAAGTAAATAGAGGCGATGCAGCTTGTAAGGCGGTGGATGAGTAACTTGGCTCCTTTGGCTCCTTTGGTGGGGAACTATGTATGTCCCCTGCTACGGCTACCACCCACACTGCCACACACCCAAAGCCTGGCTTGTAACTACCTAGCACACCTAGGTAGGTATTCATCAGTTACTGCACCGCCCATCTAAGATGGCCGTACGACAATTCTTGACCGTCAAGGGCAGTTTCCCGAAGCCATATCATCAAACGCAACCGTCATGACAAATAAATCACCGGACGATATAGTCCTGTGCGGTACGGATTACAGATGCCGAAATAAAACAACTTATCTCGCAGAGCCCAAGGCCAAATACCCATCATGGGATTGTGCTTTTGTCTGGCCGATTCCTCGCCAAATCCTACAGACCGGACTGCTCTAAGGATTAGGTATTCTGTCTTTTAGAAAACTTGAGCAGCCGTACTGCGGGGGAGCTTACCATTAATAAACCCGCTGAAACCCGCTGTAACCCGCTGTAGATGACTTGTTCAGTCCACCAGCTGGCGCGCCCGCCACTCAAAAACCCCCACCATGGCATGGCAGGCTCAGCACAGCTAGTTAGCTCCATCTGGGTGCGGGCACTGCGGGGACAGAGAGGGGGAAAGCTCTTCTTGGACAAGAAAGGTGGGATGCTGTCAAACAAACACAAAGAACATATTCATTGGCACGCCCTACCATTGACAATTCCTGCTCTCCCGCATCTCAAGTACCCCTCCATCCGTAAATTTTTCTCACCCATCCCCTAATCCCTCCCTCTTGCACCATCACTTTTTGCATCCCTCACAATGGCGTCTGGAAAGGAAGCTGTCCTCACCGACAAGGCCCCCAAGCCCCTCCCCGGCATCTACAGCCAGGCCATCAAGGCCAACGGCCTCGTCTTTGTCTCTGGCGCCGTCGCCATGGACCCCGAGACCAACCAGATTATTCCTGGCGACATTCAGGCTCACACTGTAAGTCTGACCTGCCCCCGAACACACGAGACTGTCACGGAAATTCAGCACCGCTGACAAGGACGCCCGCGCTTCTACAGCACCAATGCATCAAGAACCTCAAGGCTATTCTCGAGGCCTCGGGAACCACCCTGGAGAAGGTTGTCAAGGTCAACGTCTTCCTCGCCAACATGGACGACTTTGCCAAGATGAACGAGATCTACATGACTTACTGGGGCGACGTCAAGCCCTGCCGCACGTAAGAACCACAGCCCCCCGCCAATGATTTGCTACAACACGATTTGTACTAATGATGCCCGTAGCTGCGTCGCTGTCAAGACTCTGCCCCTCAACACCGACGTTGAGATTGAGTGTACTGCTGTTCAATGACTACCAGACGAGCGGAGCATTAAGGTGAAGATTTAAAAAAAAAATGCAAAGCGAGAGAAAATAGTCACAAACACCACAAAGACATAATGTACTACAACAGACATTACTTGTATCTATCAGAATGTGAGCTGCCAGTTGCCAACTCTACCAAGGCTAGTAATGCAGGAAAATCAGAAATGACGTATATTTACTATGATAACCGATAATGTATTAATTACATGTCAATGCTCGGATATCCATATAATGTTTTCGAAGTCCTCCACCTGCGGAACCATGTCCAGTGGAAGAGGGGTGTAATAGGAAAATCTAGCGCGACAAAGTCTAGTTTACATGCAATCAAGCTTTATCCTGCAACGAATTCTCAAGCTCCATCATCTCCTCGAGTCCATCCACAATCTTTTTCGTCTTTGCCGCGTCCGGTCGTGGCAGTGGTCTGCGCGAGAAGCCACCGTAGCCAGCATACTTGTTGAGCGCCACCTTGACGCCGACGAGGCCCGTCTGAATGGCCACCCAGTCGGCACGAGCGACAATCTCCTGCAGACGCACCGCCTCCTTGGTTAGGACACCCTCCTTTTCCGCAACGTCAAAGACGTGCACGCACGCGCGCGGGGCTACATTGCCGAGACCGCCGATGACGCCGGCGCCGCCCGCCGCCAGCGCCGGCAGCGTAAAGTCGGCTGAGCCCGCAAAGCAGAAAAAGTCATTGCCAGCCGCCTTGGCCGCCGCGGCCACGCGGCCCAGCTTGCCCGTGTTGCCGCAGGTGAATTTGCAGCCGACAATGTTGGGGTGCTTGGCCAGCGTCGCCAGCGTGTCGGAGCAAATGTCGACGCCGGGCGTCGCGCCGGGATAGTTGTAGACGAGGACCGGGATGGGCGAGGCGTCAGCGACGGCCTTGAAAAAGTCAATCACGGTCGTCGCGCCCTCAAAGAGGCCATTGTAATAGCTGGGCGGCAGCACCAGCGCATAGTCGCCGCCAGCTGCCGCCGCGTCGCTGCACAGCCGAATGGCCTCAAAGGTCGACTGCGCTCCGCACCCGACAATGAGCGGCATGCTAGAGAAGCCCGCGGCATCGAGGGCTTGCCGTGTCGCCTTGGTCACCGTCGTCCGTTCCTCATGCAGTAAGTGAACGGCTTCGCCGTTGGAGCCCTGCACGGCGATGCCCGCCACACCAGCCTTGGCTAGGCGCACCGCGTGCCGTCCAATCGTCTTGATGTCTAGCTCCTCCGTTTCGGCGTCGAAAAAGGCCACAGTCGGCACGTAGATGCCCCGGCTCAGCGGCCGAGGGCTGCCGCTGTTGCCACTGGTGGAAGACACTGAGGGTGACATTATGCTTTTGGCTGTTGGGTGTGAATCGGTGCGTTGTAGGTTATTGATGAGGAGGAATCTCCAATCGAAAACGACAAGGAACGGGTTATGATGGTTATAATCATAAGGAAGATGATGCAACAAGGAAAAAGGGAAGAGAAGATTTATCTGGAGAAGGACGGCGGAGAGAGTGGGAAGGTCTATCCACGTTGTCGCTAGTGGTGCCTCTTAACCAGTAGCCTTTCCGTCCCGCCCAAGACGACTCAGAAAATCTACGAAGGGATACCCATCCAATAGTTGACCCCGCCCCTCTTTGTTCTGTCTTGTTCCGTGACCCGCGTGACGCTGTTGAGGGCATATCCGGCTACCGGCCATTCCACTCAACTAACACTATTGGTAGTGTGCATCAGGCATTCTCGGCGCTGCTGCCCATGACGACATTAGAGACTTGGTGAGTATATGACATTTAGTCCGGCACCCTTCAGATGCATTCAGACTGAGAAGAAAATCTGTCGAAAAATCTGCCAAAAAATCTGTCGAAAATTTTGTCGACTAATCTGCCTGCCCTCGAATCATGTTGCCAATGTCGCACCCCGCGGCGCCCATTTTAGGCTGTTCCGCAGACCCCCACGCGGCCCCAGTTGGGAGCAGATGTTGTAGGATGTCTTATATATGACATGGGTGTATGACGGCGGTGTGTGGAGGGCTGTGGAAGACCATGTCCAAGGCTGAAGAGTCAGTTGACTTATAGTTTTCTTTGTCTATCACAGTGTTGCAGAGCCACCATTGTCGCACAAAATTCGGGTGCACGCAGTCAAACAGTGTCCATCGGTAAGATGGAGCGAGATGGAGGGGGGGGCCGCCCGAGTCCCCTGTCAGTGACGAACAAGGCCACAACTCCAGCAAGGGGGGGGGGGTCTGAGCCAGGATGGATGCCAAGTTGCAAGTTGCTAGGCACACTAGGTCCAGCAAACTAGCACCAACCACAGATTAGTTGGGGTCGTCTCGGCGAAGCTTCAGCTGGAGAATCCAGGATGATGCAAGACATGTGGAGAAACTCGGATGCAGGCAGTGTCCTGCAGGCTGCGCTGCGGGCAATTGTCCGATCTGCTGACTTGTGTGAGATAACTCAAACTTGAGCAACCGCGGCACAACGTAACGTTTCGACACGTCAACAATCAACACAGTCTCGGGAACCTGAGAGATCACATGCCCTCGCCGTGCTTTCAGGTGGTTGGCTTGATCATGGCCACAATCATTTTATGACATGGCATTTAGCCCTTGTCATCTAAATTTACAGATTAGTCTGTTTGCATCCCCAACAGTGTGGAAAGGCAGCCCGCCGGGACAACCCCCCACTCTCACCTCTCAGTGCTCACTGCTCAGTGCTCACACGCGCCCCCAACATCGTGGGGGGACTAATCTGTACGAATACGGAGTACATGATTCAACATCACGAGACACATTTCTTGTTGATCAATTGATCAAGTGCGGAAAGAAAATGCACACTCGACTCCCCTTTTTCCAACGTTCCATCGTCGAATTTATGCGCCACCGAATTCCTTACCAACCCCGTGCCTTTGTCCAGATATCCACAATTTCATCCTCCTTGCCCGGCCGATCCTCGTCCACCACAAAGTACCACCCAAAGTGGCTGCTGGTGATGCACGCATGGTTGGGCCACAGCCTCACTGTTTGGCCAACCTCCAACATGTCCGACGGCGGCCCCGACGGCGTACCCTTGCGCTTGCCCGCCGCCCAGGTCAGAATACCGTGCTCCTGCGAGAACCGGCCGACCTGCCACCCCTCGTGGTCCTCCACGTCGCCTGCGGGCGGCGCCGCCCCCGGCCGCCCCCACGGCGTTAGCAAGGCCATGCCGTCGTATGCCTTGCAAAACTCACGGCCCAGTGCCAGGCCGCCGGCACCGATGAGCGCCTCTGGCGTGCCGCCCGCCCCGCGCCCGGGGTACGTGCTGTGGACTTGGGCCAGAATAGTCAGCGCAATGTCGCCCCACGAGAGGCGCGACGCCGACATGCTGTGTGCGGCGAGCTGCTGGAGATCGAGCGTGGGGTAGACGCCGGCGTGGATTTCCACAACGTGGCCGCTGCTCTTGACCGTGCCAAACAGCGCCGTCAAGCTCTGCACCTCGGTCTGTAGCTCCGGCGTAGACGCCGCCTGTGCGTCGTCTTGGCTCAAAAGATTCTGCACAGACAGGGCTGTGGGCGATGCACCGCCCGAGAGAATGAGGGCGGGGAGGTTCGATACGCCTTGTTCAGCTGCGCGCGCCTTGATTTTGTCTGCGCCGACCATCATGGCCCGAATTTCGTCGCCCATCATCTTGATTGCCGCCGCACGACTATCACCGCCGTAGGACTGACCAGCGTGCGAGTACAGCCCAGAGAGGACAACATGGCCATTCTGGTGAGCCTTCAGCGCAGCATCGGCAATCTCGAGGAGGCGCTCGCTATCAGCGACGACGCCGGCTCGTTTGCCGCCCATGTCAATCTTGATCGACGCATGGGGCGCAACGCCGCTCGCTTGGCGTAGTTTAGCAGCGATGGGGAGCTGCGCAGGGTCGTCGACAAGAATTGAGAGGGAGCCTTCGCCGAGAGCGCTGGCAACGACGGCAAGGCGATCAACTGCATTGGCATTGATGGGTAGGCCGTAGAGAACCTGCAATAGTCACGTATTAGCTACTGCTTCTTGATTGAATTACCCCCGCAGAGACATACATTAACTTGCCGACCTTGAGCTTTGTACTCCTTGAGAGTCTGCAGCAGAAACTCTGCCTCGGCCAGAGTTGAAACCACAAGATTCACCGGAAATGAAGTGTCATCGCCGACTTGCAGGCGAGTAATTTCTACCGTCTATAAAAGTCAGCACGAACTCGCGCAAAGGCGCTAGTAGACCGGCCATACTTTGTGCGTCTTGACGTGTGCTCGCCAGCCCAGGCTGAGGCTCTTGCAAGCATCCAGCATACGGCTGCAGTTTCTGCGCACGGCGGCGACGTTGATGATGGCCGCCGGCGTGGGCACATTGCGAATTGACTTTCCAACAAACTCGGCGGCAAGTGCCTCTCGGGGCGAGGCAGCGTAGTAGGTCAACGACGCCATGGCGATTGTAGCAGCGAACAGCGACGGATGCTGGAGCAAGCGAGGGACGAGTCACTTGAGGCCTTTTTTCTTCGACGAGCGATCAAGACTGCATGCGACGAATTGTCGTGTGACGTACTAAAAGCCAACGTGTGCGACAAGAGGAAAAGGTCATGGAAACCCCCACAAACTCTATAACACGCAGCATTTCCCTCATTATTGCTCCCCCCTCCCCCCCTCCAGAATCGGCCTGCCCCTCACTACGCCAGACTAGGCGTCGCGCCCTCTAAATATATGAATGCTACGGAACATGGGCGGAATACGGGGTATTATGGGGGTTTCTGCCCTCAATTGCACCAACCATCAAAAGGCCCCTTGGAGCTAACGTCCTGATCGGCGCTTGGACGACTCATGGAACCCTTGAGGAGAGGCAGGCCGTTATCGAATATTGCAGTGCCATTTCCAAGATGCGATGCTGACTCTTGGTAGGTCAAGCGGTGCAAGAATAGGGTTTTTCGTCGATCAGGAACACAGATCCCCGCTCGCGTTATCGCCTTCTATAGGCTTCTGTGAGACATCTCGACATCTTGATAGGCATTGGCTGCAAATATGCCGAGGCACCTGCACGCCATCGCTGGCTTATTCCTAGTCAGGCTATAGACTTGCCCTACCCATAACTGGCAGGCCCGGCTCCAGCCTCTGCCTCGGGGCAATCAACCAACCAAAAAACTCCGTGTTACAAGGAGAAAAAGGCCGAATCTCCCAAGTCGTGCCGATTTCCTACCAAGCTTAGCAAACAACAATAAAAATCCAATCACGAGGTTCAAGATGCCAGATCAGCTGTACCCCATCCATCCGTCCCAGGAATATCGATTGAACCCAGAGTATAAGGCCTTTTACAATGAAAACTCCATTGCCGTACCCAAGATTCATACCATACCCATCAGCGTGATCCGCTCCATACCCCAACGGCCATTTCCCGGCAGTGGCCCTGAGATTGCGGTGGGCAAAAAAGAAGACATTCTCATCGCTCTAGACTCGGGCCCGACCAAAGGCGTGACGATACCGACTCGCTGCTACACGCCGCCTGGCTCGGCACCGACCGGGGGGTGGCCGGTCCTCGTCTTTTACCACGGCGGCGGTTGGACGCTCGGCGGTCTGGACTCGGAGTTGGACGTCATTACCAACATCTGCACACGCGCCAAGTGCGTGGTAGTATCTGTAGACTATAGGCAGGTTTTTTTTTTTTCTCCTCGTAGCTCGAACAAGCTTTTTTTTAAATTTTTTATTTAATTTTTTTTTCTGCCCGCTAACAGAGCGTTGAATACACACAAAACAGACTTGCCCCAGAACACGTATTTCCCGCCGCGGTAGACGATGCCTGGGCCGCCCTCCTCTGGGTTTCCACGAAAGGCCCGGCCAGGCTCAACATTGACGCAGCCAACCTCGCCGTCGGCGGCACCTCGGCCGGCGGCAACCTCGCCGCCGTCATGGCCCAGCGCGCGG
>JAPERH010000816.1:0-10773 GCA_030411535.1 Beauveria australis
AAAAAAAAAAAGAAAGAGTCCCTTCGAAACTCAGACCCTTGCATGACCTTTGATATAGACTAGGCATGCCGTGGGGTTGTCTGAGATTTTGGTTGAGGACCGACATGGGTGGCACCCAACAACCTTGATGATGAGGCCTCTTCAAAGCTCACGGGCTTGTATTCGCGAGTGTGTTATGTTTTGTTCTCTCTCTTGTTTTTTTTTTTTTTTTTTTTTTTTTTTTGAGAAAAAAAAAATCAAAACCCTGCCATCGATCAGTACCATTGTGATTCGAGGCCGAGCCGACGCCTCTGCACGGGATCTCGGATGTAAGCAGACCACGCAGGGCCAAGGAGTTCCAACAAGGCAGCCATCATGTCAGACTTCCAAGCCTGGATCCAAATGGACAGATGGACGGGTTTCCTTCCCGCCGCGAGATGACAACAAATCCCGACCCAACTTTCCTTGGCGCGTGGGCATGCTGGAAGATGTCGAAGCGGCATTGTCCTCTTGTCTCTTGTGTGCATTTGCTTGTTTCTGTCAGCATTTGGGAATCCCAACTACAGGCTGCGGCGGAAGCTTCTGGTGGCAGCCTTGACCGCGAAGAAGAAACAAAAAAAAAAAAAAAAAAAAAAAAGAAGAAGAAGCGCAGGCTAGGCAAGGTAGATCCCCCAACATGGTTGAGACTTGGATTTGGCCGGGGAGGGTGGTAATCCGGAAACGTGCCCCGAGTGGACCGAGCGACTCCCCCAGAGGACCAGTGTCATGTATCAGTATCACGTACGTAGGAGGCCCCCGGTCCATTCATCTCGTTTCCCCAACAATGTAGCTATTCCTGGACGTCTAGACCGCTCTGGCGGGAGTTGTCCTTTTATGTTGAAGAAGAAAGCAGAAAGGGGGGAATCATGTGTTTTGTTTCAACGATATTTCAGTGTGAAAATATGCCCGCGAGGACCGGAGAATTTAACCCCCCCCCCCGGTACTCGAGGTGCAGCCAAAGATGGGCTCGCGGAAAATGCGTGCCAGAAAAAAAAATGACCGAGAGGCTGCAGCACGAGTAACCATTTACTTTTATTTCTCCGATTCCGTGTTTTTTGACGGGGCCGCGCAAAGTTTTCGTGGGAATAAGCCAATGCCACTGCCTGCCTGGGGAACGAAGTTCGCTTGGCGGAACATGCACCATTACTACAACGGACAGGCCATGGTGGTGCGAAGGGGAGTAATACAAAAATAAGCTTCAAGTGATGTCTTACGAGGGAGACGAGCAGCGGGTTT
Source organism: Beauveria australis (assembly GCA_030411535.1). NCBI lineage: Eukaryota > Fungi > Ascomycota > Sordariomycetes > Hypocreales > Cordycipitaceae > Beauveria > Beauveria australis. The sequence continues at coordinate 1,255 of JAPERH010000816.1, forward strand.
CGGAACCCGGAAAAGGAGTGCATGTATTGTGGTGCATTCTTCTTTTTTTTTTTATTGCCCATTATGCTCATGTCAGTAATATTTGCAGATCAGAAGCTCGCATAATCTGTTTAATGTTTGCGTCTTGAATTCCGTACTCGCAGCAGTTGTCGAAGCCGTTAAAGCCGTGATATCAAAAGGTACCTACCTACCTAGGCGATGGCCGCTAACGCTAGCAAAGGGGTGGGGGGGGGAGGTGTTTGATACGATGGGATGCCTCTGGCCACCAAAACCAAAACTGCAAAGATGCACAAGGTGGGGGTGGATGCACTAGGTAGGCACGTATTTAGTCATGCAATTCATCTAAATAGCAAGTCCCGGCAGCATCTGACAGAGAAAACAGCCATGCTGCTCCCAGTTGTTGCCGGGAATCCTCTCACCTTCCAAGTACACAGGCCCCACCTTTGAAAGACACAGCACTTGCTACAGCGGGTCCGCTCACTAAAAGCTCACTAAAGCTCACCAAAGATGCCTCTCGATGCCTCTCTCACCTTACCCAGCGAAGCCCATGTCTCAGACGGTACCTCGTCGCCACGCCCAATCCTGGGCCGTCCTGCAGGTACCCCTTTAGCATAGGCCAGCGCCCACGTCGCACAAGCAAAACCCGCCATCAGCCCATCACTGTCAACAACTCAAACGACTTCAACATTTAAAGCCCCCGTCACGCGCCCTTTCTCATCCCATCCCCCTTCCCCTCCTCCTCTCCAATCTCCCTTTCCTTTTCTTTTTCTTCTTCTGCTTAGGCCTGCGTACATCTCCTAAATAAAAGAGGAACACTGAAAATATACATCCTCAAGTGTGCCAGACTTGCTTACTCAACCTCCATCAGCTGCCTGCATTTACACGCTGCCTCAACAAACCATCAAACTAGCCCATACCTCTCTTCTCGCACACATCACCACATCACCGCCCATCATGTCTAGAGTCACCGCTCCTGTTGCCAAGCTCTCCCGCGCCATCAGCTCGACCGCCGCCCCGGCCACCATCTCCCGCAGCAGTGGCTCCCTCCTCGACAGCACCGCTCACCAGGGCGGCGCTCCACTGATGCCAAAGTACGCCGAGCTTCTCCGCGACCGCGAGCACAACAAGGTACGTCTTTGCCCTCCGTTTCACCTCATCCTTCTCCCCGGCAATCCATCCTGTACAAGCAGCTGACAAACAATTCGCCCAGTCCCGCGGCATCACCACCACCCACCGCCCTGCACCCCAGCCCAGCATTGCCAACCGTCCCCGCCCCCTCATGCAGACCTTCCACTCGAGCGCCAGCCAGGTCGGCGTGCCCCCTCTGCATCTTGACGCCATGGTCCTGCCCTCCATGGACTTTTCCTCTTCCTCTTCTTCCTCTGCCGCCACCGCCGGCCCACGCGTGCCTCTTCTCCCCGACAACTACGGCGCCGCCCATGCCCCCGCGCCGGCCGTCCCCGAGACCGCCTTTTCCAAACCCACAATCTTCGCCGCCGAGCCGGACCGTGTCGCCCCCGCCACTCCACTGTCCGCCGTCGAAGGCCTGTCACTCGACGGCATCGAGCTCAAGTTTGTGCACGACGCGCCGGCGGGGGAGACGAGCGCCGACGAGCACGGCCACATGATTCGCGACTTTTGGAAGGGCATGGTTGATGATGTTCTCGGTCCCGTCCCCAAGACCATCTAATGGCTTGCGAAGCCCCCAAGACGATGATACTCTTTTGACGACTTTGACGACTTTGCTCTTTTTGGCACATTATTCTTGGCAAATGTTTCTGTTTGATTGTTTCAACTATGCAGGAGAAGTACGTCCAGTGGACACGTGTGACAACATTGATATATATATCACGCAGGCTGGCATAATGCCGCGAGCATAGTGCATGCGAGGCATTCCCTGCAATCAAAAACCAACTTTGTTATTAGCTCTTTTCTTGTACCCCTACCCCATGGCATAGCTTACTAGTTTTGCAAGCCATCTAATACAATGCAGCCCTCGATGCGAGAGCCTGCCGGGTACAAGCATTCATTTATTTCTTTTTCCATTTACATCTACACCTGGTCAATGATGAGCTTTCTGCAGAATAACGACTATCATGCGAATATTCTAAATCCAGCCCGCCTTCAACATTTCCTCATCAATCCATCCATGCATAGCTATCGCCAGCTTAGCTCCCCATGTGGGTAGTGCCGAGGTTGGAAATACTGGGGCTGTCAGCAAAGGCCTTCTTTCGTGTTAGTCCTTGGTCGTCTTACATTCAACTCATCTTTTCTGTTTCCATTTTCCATTGGGAAAGCAAATCATCTTTTCATGGTTTAAATGTGATGTTCATTCTCCATCATCTAAAACTGAAATCAGTGGTCTTGGACTGGGCTGCCGCGTTTGGTAGTCGGTGAGCAATGATAGGTCGCATCGTGGCCGGAACACCAACGTCTGTTCGCGCGCTTGTGTGTAGATGGCGCTTGAAAGTTACAACTGTTTCACTTCCAATTCCGGTATAATCTGACCTTCAAGATATGATAAAATGAAAGGAATAATTCGAAACAAAAAACAAAAAACGTGCAGCGCCCAGAGTTCGATGGTTGTCACTAACCTAGTATTTATATATTTTTACCATAATACGATTCCCCTAAGAAATAGTAATATTTACCGTAGCTTAGTAGCTTATATGTCTACTACTACCTATTAGAGTAATATAATATCAGATTATATTTAGGGATCTAGTATAATAAGGTAGCATACTTTATAAAAGTGTAAAAGGTCTAGTTATAGGTAATCCTCTATATTAATAACTATTATTTATAACTCCTTTAGGCTAACTTAGCTAAGTAACTATTAGCTGGAGGTGTCTCGGTGTCTCCGCGCTTACCTATATGTTCATTATAGTAGTCATAGCTGGGGTCCCAGACACTCGGCGTGGTATAATAGGGGCGACTAGCGGAACCCGGCAATATAGCCGGCGAAGTGGTCAGCGGACCTCGCCAGCTAGCAGACTTACGAGGAATAACGAGTTAGTAGCTCTATCCTCGTCTCTTTATACTCATATCCAAGTATATATGTTTGATGTATGGTTTAACTTTAGTACTCGAGTAATTCCGCTAGGTGTCGGGATACTGAAAGTTGCCTACAGGTCAGCCCGTCAAGGTGCGTAACACGAGCTCGACCCTTCAACCATGACAAGATTGCAGACTCACAAGTTTACACAGCATCTTATTCTACATAGGTGGAAACAGGCACCCCGCTTCTCGAGGTCAGCGGTGTACATGTTTCACGTAGTTGTGTAGCCCGCAAACTTCACGTAAAGACCGACTTACTTACAGGTCACCTCATTCCATTAACTTCTAGAGCAACATCACAAGTTAACAATTGAAAGAATCAATACAATCCTTCTAGTCGATGAAAAGTCGTTTCTAATTCCCTGAGCTACACTTTAGAAGTGCATTATACCTCAAGAGGTGTAGTCACTATATATTCATTTGCGCGCAACCCCCTCCCCTCTACTCACTTATTTCAAACTAGTATGTGCTACACAGTTGAAAAAGACCGAGAACAGTGGGCGTCAACCTTGTGTGTTAGCCCTGCGACCTGTGGCAACCTGGTCCACACAACTTAACCAGCACACACATTGATCCATCACATTGTGCCTTGCAGGTTACAAAAACGTGACAGTGTGCGGTTTTATTAATAAAATATCCTCCCGGTATCTACCCGTGCCGCTCTGCCCTCCGATGATGCCGAGTGGTAGGCTAACTATACCAAGTAGATACCTCCGCGTCAGACCGCACTGCCGATATTGATCAGCACATTGCTTTAAGAGTAGTTCAATGTGAACTTTTGCGTCGAACCCAAGGGACCCTCGCCAGAGGTGGTAAAAGCCACTATGATATAACCAGAACCTCTAATCGCGGTTGTTAGCGTCGGAATAGCCTTTTCTCTCAGAAAACATACGCTGGAACGTTTGCAAGGTCCACAGATTTCCGGAGGTCACCTGTCCGGGCGACTCCAACAGGTTTATAGGATTTGAAGTCCTTCGTAGCGTAAAAGACCACATCATTTGGATCCCTTTCCCAAGTGAGTTCTAGAGTTTGGCCAGAGGTAGCATTAGTGGGCGTGTTAAGGAGAAGCGCGAATGCTGTTGGCATGCATGCCCATGCGAAGAGTGTAGTGTGCATTCTCAGTGTGCTGGCTTGCAGGCAGTTGTATACGACTTAATTAGTAGAGGACAATTGAATGATATCGAGAGTTATAATGATCTATAAGAACAGACAAATTGGGAAGAGAAAACGTAGGCTTTATAGCTGTTATCAGAGAAATATCATCTACGGCGTGCTCTTTAGCGTCCGGCCGTCTGAATCTTACTATAGCGGATGAAGATTACGACAATGTCTCAAACACTTCGATAATCTTCTATATCTTATGTATTTTATCCTCTTTTTTCCAGCTCTGATCGTTGCGGCGAACGAGCTGACATTGCGACATTTGCATCCATCTAGCTTGCTTCTTCTGCTACAGTATGTAGTTACCGCTATATAGGTAACTTTTTAATAAATGCCAGAGGTAACTAGATGATAGTTTTACCAGCTAGACACGAGCACAAGGTAATAGAAAATAATTATCAGAATATTTACCTACTGTGAGACCGCCGTACTGCACTATGAAAAAGCGAGTGGCACGAGTCAGGAATCACGGATTATGCCGTGTCTTAGGCCAAATAACTCAGACAACGCGCTTTGTCTCATTTACTGTCAGTCAGGCGATATGCACTGACCATGGTCGGCAATAATGTCAGAGGTAATTGCCGACCGTTAGTCTAGCCATACATCTAAATTTTGTTCTTGTCTTCTTTCCCGCGAAAGCGGTACCGTTGACTCACCCGAATAAGAAAGCCAGCTGCATAGTAGCTAGCTATCTGATCTACCAATTGAGCTTTCGGTCAGTCTAACGGGTACCCACTCTTTTACAGGAAGATTCGAGCACGCAAGGCACATAGAGGAGAAAGCAGCATCTAGCGTAACTGTTTAGCGCTCCAGCGCAGACGTAGGCACTACCACGCTGTGACCGAGACAGTAGAACACTAAATTACCAGCTTTCTGGCGTGATAGCGTATATTTGCGACGAATGTTTCACCTGATGTAGACTGTGTACTCGCGAGAAAGCGATAACAAGGTGAAGGTGTGTAAATTGCGACACTACATCAACTGTATCATGAGCAACACTGCCCTGTTGCCGCACTTGTTCTGGTAATGTATAAGCCCTTGTATCAAAGTCAGAAACTATTCAAGAACACTTACACTTCTGACCACCAATCGAATTATGCACGATGACTCTGAAACTGAGAAGCTATTATCGCAAGACTTAGCGAGGACGTTACGTTCCCATACACATATACCTATCAAGTTTATATACTAGCACTTAATATAGCCTATCACGCGTAATTCACCTTACCTAGGGGCCTATGAGCTTTAATAATATTTACTATTATTATCTAAGAATATTATACTATAGTTTAGTATATTAATACGCCCCTAGGTAATGTAACCCCTCTATATTATATACTAAGCCTAGATGTTCTAGTTTTAGTTTAAGGCGAGATTAAGGTAATACTTAACTTAAGGGGAGAAACGAGTATAAAGGCCTAATAATGAACTTATTTAAAAGGCTATAGCGTATGTCTAGAAAAAGATTGCGTATGGTTGATATGATGAAATGGCACTTAGCTCGGAGCTATCGTCTAGCATCGACAATTCAAGAAATGCAAAGGACTCTTCTGTGACGAGGCTCAGTGTGGCAGTAGTCCCCGGACTTGCATCTTAGTGTAAGCGATCAAGAGCGGCGTTAGATCTTAAGGACTATATAGTATAATGGCAAAACTATATAAACGCAGATAATTAAACCCTAATATTTCTTATTATAATTCTACATATATTAGATTCAAATGCGAATTCATATATCCTATTTATCAGAGGAGAATATAGGGGCTGCCTAACTGCTTGAATTTCTTAGGTTCGCGTTAAAGGCATATGTGACGAACCTAGCTAAGTCGAGGCTCGGTTAGCACTTTCGCCGTGGCCTTGGCTATTTCCTCCAATGAGAGAAATTGGAATTAGAACCCAATGAGCTCCAGACCTGCAAGCCTGTTCTGAGAAGACCCAAACCCTTATTTGCCCAGAACAGCAGTTGACAACCTCCACCAAGCCCGCCCCCGCACCGGTAACTTGTGATTCAGCACGAGCGGGACGGGTGGTTCATGCTGATTTAGAGGCTATCACAGCATTCCGCCATCGCAATGCGTGGTCAGACATGCCACTGATATGCGTGGAGGTAGTATCCCCAGCTCCTATCAAATCTCACCAAGGGATGATCATAAAGCTACTCGTACACCCCATGATCACTTTAGGGGTGGCAGAACTACAACTTGACGCCGCTTTCTCGAGCCACAAAGTCTTGCAAAGGCCAAAAAAAGATGATTGCTCGTAGCGAAGCGTGTCGTTCAGTGTCTTCCTCGATACGGTGAGAAAAGTGTCGGAAGGCGTGACAGCAGATCAGCTCTTTGACTGAGACTACACTAAGACTCTAGGGAAGATGATGTTTCTCTACACTACATGTAGAATGGCACGCATTTCTATCGGGAAGATTGCTAAAAGTCGGTGAAATGTCAGCATCCTGCTATGACTGTTCGTAATCGCCTAAAAATCACTTACCAACTCTACGATCAGACGACCGCTATTATCTGCCGAGCTCCGTCATGCATGATTTGACTCACTGCGATGCCGATCCGCCGCCTGCATATTCCGCATGTTCGGGTAGCAAGATCGCAGCGTCGAAGGTCTGCTAGCGCGATCGAACTTTCACAAATGCTCAGACAAAGCGTAGGCTAATGCAACCTGTCATTGTAAGACATAAAAGCATCAACCGCAACGGTGAGAACGGTGATTATTGTTCTGCTGATTAGGTAAGAATCGCTACTATAATAATAGGGCTAAGAATTACAAAGTTTACTATAATATAATGATCAAGATGAACAGATTAAAGATGAACATCACCGAATACTGTTCGTCTAAGAATGTGGATAAGACGTCACTTTCTCGCTAGAGTGTTACATGAAGTCGACCTGACTCAAACTACACAGGATGCATTTTTGAAAGCTAGACAGACGAGGCAAAAGTCACCGTGTATCTCTGCATCCCATACATGCTGTCACCCTATCTTTGTGATTGACGTGTTGTTGAATTCGTGGAATCTTCCATGGCTTATCTTGTTTACGTGGCAGAAACATCTCAGAACTGTATCATGTTCTTCCTTCTTTCGTCTCGGACTATTGTGCCAGATCATCTCACCTTCTACCGACGTCTCTGTACGAGCTGCGCTTAGCTACACCTTCTGCATATATTGTCTGATGCAAGCCGGAGTCTCGTCTCAGTAGATGTTTATCTGTGCTCCGTATGAAAGACGTGTCTAGCATAATAACCCGAAATGTCACTACGCGCATTGATCCTCCCGCTTTATTGGCTTCAGTCAGCACATCGTTCTGACGTGGTGATTCCTAACTGCCGTGCTGCGTTTATTCCACAGAAACATGCACGATGAACGCGTCCATAACGGAGTGTAACTGGCGGCCGTGTCTACAAGGAAGACCATTTTGCCTACGCTGCTGCCGGACAAAGTTAAACACAATGCCTTCAACTGAGTAATAATGCTCCTTATCATACGTCGTAGCCTGATAATTCTCGTAGACGGGCCGTGGCCGACGGCCTTCATTTTCTTCAAAGTCGAGGTTGCCGGTGCTATTTTGCGATGAAGTTGCATGAATTGTCTTAGTTGAGAAACAAGAATCGTCAGTGGTAGCCGGACAGCTCTCACCAATGGGCCGCAATCGCAGATCATTAACGAGGTGTCTTCAAACATCGGGTAGCGGTCAACTCCATCATGTAACTGACACAGTTGCCGTTGTAGGCCAAACTGCGCCTCAAAAAATTATATAAACTGTGAACAGATCCTCGCTCAAAGTAGATTACCAACTCACAAACTCGAACCCCATCACTCGATTGAAAAGAAATACTACACCAGTTAATTTTCAATAATGCGCTTCGCTCACTTTACCACTTTTCTGCTGGCTTTTGCCACTGGTACCCACGCCGCGGCAAGCGCGCGCGTTTTGGCTGATGACATCAATAAGATTACGGAGCTCTCTCGGCAGACTAACGCCCTTGCCATGAGAATCGTCGGTCCCGGAAGCATTATTAGAAACGGTAAAGTTCGTGTTCTGGCTGTTCTCAGTGCAAAAAGTCAAACGCTGACATTATCAACAGGCAATCGTCAGAAACTTCAAGGAAATCATCACAGGCGTCGGAAAAACTCTTACCGACATTAGTCGGCCGGACAGCTCCATTTCTGGGGCAAACCAGAAGTGTCTATCTGCCAGAGATGTGAAACAGTGTATGAGAGGTGTTGAAAACACGAGCGAGGATTCTGGCAAGGTCTTCAGCGTCGAGAAACGCCAGAGCAACTCACCATACCCTAATGACGAACAGCAACTCATTTGCAACGCTCTCGAAACTGTCAGTATACACCGCATTAGATTCCGCTCAGTGCTAACATGGCGTAGTTTGTGGAAGTTCATATACTTCTTTTGAGCACTATCATCGGAAAGGCTGGCTTGTTGACCCGCGTTCCCGTGGTGGGGGCACCGCTTGCTGCAGTGCTTCGTTCGCTTGAAGCCGCTGTCGATGAACTAGCTTTCAGCATTATCGGGCTTATTCCGGGTTGCGCTGAGGATGTTCAGCCGGGGATTGATTCTCTGAAAGCCAAGCTGAGGGAGGCTGTTAATACTTACAATCCCTTTGGATAATATGACGAGCTGCTCGGTAGAACTTGGCGAGCGCTCGAGCTGAGACTTGGTGTACATGGCTGGTACTAAGTCTTCTGCGCATCTTCATATAGCGCCATGTCAATTAAATCTTGTTCAACATCTAAGAACTGCCAATCTTTACGGACTTTGACGTCTACGCACTCTTGATAGAGTTATACCCGCTTCTAGGATGCTGAGCACTAGAGTTTAGGAACTAAAACAACGGCCTACTCGTCAAATATAAGTAGTAAGCCTGGGAGATGATCGGCAGAGTATTACATGAGAAATACAAACCCTTCTGTTCCTGCCACAAAAGGGTTTACACTGCGTACCAGCCTATTCGCGACTGGAGAATAATGTTATATCAAGTTGCTCAAGACTGCCTTATCACTTTGCAATTTTAGATCCCGAATATATATTATATATAGCTTATATATAGTTATAAGTAGCTAGCACTTAGCTAGTATTAGCTAGTAAGAATAAAGCCTTTATATACTATAATAGTTATCCTTCTTAGGTAAAATAATTAACTTTACTAGTAGCTTATATTTTTTACCTTTTTCCCTCCTTTTTCTCTACTTTAATATTTACTAGTATAGTACTAGTAGTAATAATAGAGTTATAATAAGGATTAGCGTAAAAGAATTATTAATCTAGCTTTAATATATAT
>JAPERH010000818.1:0-51080 GCA_030411535.1 Beauveria australis
CCACCACCACCTCCTCCTTCTCCTCCTCCTCATCGCCGTCTTTGCTATCCTTGTCATCTTCCTCCTCTTCAGTCTCATCGTGCACATAGTGGTACTCGAGGATGCCAATCTCGGGCCCGCTCCGGTTCTCCTGCCGCCCCTGTCCAATCTCTTCGGGCTGCTCGATCGGTGCTTCGGCCGGCGTCTTCTTCTTGGTCTCAACCTCCATCTCCTCGGGCACGGGCTCGAGGTACTCGGGCGCGTACGGATGGTGGCCGTCGGGCTCGTCGGCATGCAGCACAAACACTGCGGCAAAGGCGGATTCGGGCGACGCGAGGAGCGCCGCCGAGCTGGCAACGCTGCCGTCCGACGAGACGAAGCTGGGGCAGGGTGTCACCGGCATGACGCCGCACTCTTCATCTGCGACGCCGGCTTGGCTGCTCCCGGCGGCATCATCCCGCGTGATTGCCGAATGGGCGGCGGCGGCGTCGGCGGTGGAGATTGACCGCGTGCGCTCCCAGGTATCTCGGCTGTTCAGCTCCATATACAGCTCGCCCATGCGCGAAAAGATGGCGCGCTCCTGCTCCGACGCCTCATCGAGCTTACACCGCAGCAGGTTCAGCAGCTTGCGCAGCCTGCGACGCGTCTTGCCCTCGGCCCCGCGCTCCAGCTGCGCCTGCGTCTGCGAGTACTCCTTGATGATGCTCTCAATACGCTGCGTCTTTTGCTGTAGGTACGTCGCCAGGTAGGCCTGCTCGTGGTAGATTTCCTCGTACGCCCGAGGAGCGAGAAGGCAGTGCGCGCGGGCCATTCGGCGGCGTGGACTGTCGGGCCTATTTCTCGGCCCTTCTTTCGTATCCCGACTGTCGTGTATCATCATCGTCCCATGTAGTTGATCCATCATCGTTGTGACTGTTGAAAGTGGACTGCTCTGTCTTGGTTTTGGCGATTTGGTGTAATACTGTCCGTGTAAGTGTGAAGCCGTTGTAGTTGAGATGACGTCCCTCTTGAGCAGGAATGGAGCCATGTTGATCCTAGGATAGAGGGCACGCAGCAGAGAGCAGGAAGAACAATAGATATACACAGAGGCGCGCACCGGACGAAGAGACAAAACAGGGTAGCTCCGGTCTTTGTGTCAAAGAAGTTGGGGTACGGTCAACGACCGATATAGCGAGGCGCAGGGTAGGTTCTAGCCCGCGGGGCAAGGTTGCAGGCCAAGAGTTACTAGTTAGAGGACGCCAACCAAGACTACATGAGTTTCGATTGGCTTCTCATCTTCCCCTCGGCTCGTTCGCCCCAAAGAATCGGGTATGCTATGGCACAAGCAAAATGGTAACTTCCGGCTCCCCATCAATATTGTTTGCGCGGGCGCAGATAGGTGGCTGGCGCCTTGATCAGAGGCCACACACGAGGTGTACAACGACAGCCGGAGGGGCCCCACCAACCAACACTAGAGGTGCGGCTGAATGAACTGGTTGGGTTTCTGTGTCCTTGCGGCGCATCGAAATAGCTCGCTGCTTTTCAACAGGCTGGCTCGTGAGCGAGATTGAGTGGCTGTTGCCATACTTGTGTGTATGTGTTGTGGATTGTGCCTCATTGTCTTGGACAAAGCGGTTCTGTAGCACAAAGACTTGGCCTAAACAAGACGCGCTCGCGCCCTAACCTGCAGTTCCTCCGTGTGGCAGTCACTTTATATCTCACACACAAAAACGTCGTCTTGGCTTTTCTAGATGGCAAACCCATTGTGCTTAGGGGGTTCGTTGAAACGCCACAGTCCAACCTTCTCTGCGGCCTGACGTACCGACGCTACCTCACCTTGATTCACCGACCTATTGATGTCTTGGTACCTCAGCTCGCCGCCGCCACCAGACTTGCCGCGCCTCGTTTTCCCTACATGCGCTCGTGGAGCGTACTGCTCCATGATGTTGACGAAACAGTCCCTCGAGACGTCGGACGCGAGGTACTTCATGATTTCCACACCTTCGCGCTCCCGTCCCGGCATCACAAGGTGGCGGATGAGAAGGCCTTGTTTCGCGATGCCGTCGCCGGTAAAGCACAGGTCGCCCACCTGTGCATGCATGGCCTTGACGCTTTCCCTGGCCGTCGCGGCGTAGTCGTCCGACTTGAGCAGACGTCTGGACGTGGCGGGCTCCCACACCTTAAAGTCGGCCAGGTAAATGTCCACTAGGCCGTCCATCAGCTCCAGGGATGCCATGGAATCGAAGCTCGACGTGTTGTAGACAATGGGGACGCTGAGCCCGAGCTCCCGCGCATGGAGGATGCTGAGGGCGACCTGCGGCGCGACGTGCTCGGGCGTGACAATGTTGATGTTGTGCACGTTGCCGACGGTCTGCAGCTTGAGGTACCACTCGCCCAGCTCCTCTGGCGTCAAGTCCATGCCGTTGCGCTGGTGGGAAATGTCGTGGTTTTGGCAAAAGACGCAGCGCAAGTTGCAGCCGCTCATGAAGACGGCGCCGCTGCCATTGTGCCCCTGTATGCACGGTTCTGCACAAAGGGCCCTCATCCGTTAGCTTTGTGCAACCAACCAAAAGGTAATAATAAACGCACCTTCGCCGAAATGAGGAGCTATGACATTGACCTTGGCCGTGGCTCCGACGAGACACATGCCCGTAGTCTCGTAACGGTTCACGCCGCACAATCGGGGGCAGAGGTTGCAATTTCGCAGATGAGCGTACGCCTTGGAGCGCTTTAGAGCGGCATCACGAGCGCTCAGCGTCTGGTAGCGCGGCACGTAGCTGTCGAGCAAGAATGGCGGCGCCAGATGGAGGTGGCGCGCCTGCGCCCTGGCCACCGACTGCGGTTGGGGAAACGTGGTCGCTAGTCGACGCCGGATGGCCATCATCTTGGCAAGTTTGTCATTGGAACCGTGCAGTGACACGCATAGGCGAGATGATGGCACTTGCGTTGTCGGCTCCTGACGATGCCGGCTGCAGAACTGCACGACTGAGATCGGCCAACGTAATCTGTTTGCTTTAGTAACGAGTTGAGGCTCTTTGGCTCTCTTGCTCCCCACCAAAAATGCTGGGGTCGCCACCAATTGCTGGGGTCACCACCAATTAATTGCTGGGGTCCGGCTACGACTCGGTGGCAAACAATACCAGTATGCATAAGACTGCTTTTTATATCCGTAAATTGGTAAACAATCTCGGTTTTAAGAAACAATTAGATTTACCTTGACATTGCCTTTCGAGTCTCGATTATGCAGCCTCGCGCCCTACTACAGCAAGGTGCCACGGTGCTAAACAAAAGAATAGTTCTACATTTCTCAGTCTTTGGAGGCTTGCAGTCACTTTTCCACCTTATAATGACGAAACCAGGCTCGTTCTCTCAAAAAACTAAATTCAAACCAAGTCAAACCAAGGTTGATGCTTCCAAGCTGTGCCGTCTCGCCTGGAGCCTCCGGCAGCACTTTTATAGCAAAGATTGTCATCCAACATGTACCTTTGCATTTGATTTTGCGAGTCCCGAATATGTGGCTTCGACGCCCTCGATATTCATAATAGGGCCAAGTCGGTGTAGCAACCATACTGTCACCATCGCCGCCAAGGGATTGTGCATTTGAAAATGCCAAGCATCGCGAGTGGTGGAACTATTGATTCCAAGTTATTGTTCGTGTTGAGGACTGTCCTGTTTGTCCTCTGATAGCTTCAGATGCTATTCGCTTGTACCAATCTTTCATGGCCATGCAAATATTTGTCTTCTTACAAGGCAAGCATTCCCCTAAACCTTACCAGCGTTTCCCCTCATCTTGTTGCTCCTATTCGCTTATTAGACAAAGTACACTGGCTGGACTTGCTTCATTTGTTGCACTTGTGGCCCGCAGCACGAATCCACAAGCCAAGGCAGCTGCAGCCCTACATCCAGGTCATCACTCTTGATGGCTACATCAATACACAAGGCCCCGTTTACATCATGCTTGGCTGTTTACATTGTGCCTAGCTGCCTTTAGTAGTGCTTCTATAATACACATCTTTCTGACTTTTATTTCTCTCCAAGTCACAGTTTTGTTTCTATTAAACACATCGTGGGCGAGTGTGCTTACATACCTGCTTGATAAACTACGAGGCTGGACTATGAGTTTAATCATAAATGATAGCTTCTCGCTTATTTTACTTTTCTGAGTAAAAGTAGTAACACCTTACCTTTTATATATAACTAAAGTGATATATGTATGTTACCTAAGCGATTACTACGAGAAAATCACGGTACCCGGCCCGGTATCAGCATTAGCGTGGTCGAAGATGCCTCGTGGGGGTCCGTGAGTAACGACAACATTCATTGCATCTTAGGTGACAAAGTCATGGCCCTGATACCAATCACTACTCAGAAATGGAGTATATGGACTGGCGTACACGAGCAGTCTGGCGCCAACTTGCAATGTAAATGCGTATTTTCCTTTATTCGACAGTTGTATGTGTTCCGTGTTCCTTGGCGTTGAACAACGAACGGCCCTTGGGCTTCCTCGAACTCTCCGTAGGACTTTTTGACCAACTCCGGCCCGAGCGGAGGCTGTATCATTTCAAAACTTGTTTTGGTATCTTGGTGCATCCCGCGTAAAGCCATGGGTTCCAGCAATGCCAAGCTTCAGCCGCGCCTTGATCGACACAGGAGCGCTATCGCGGAACTAAGTTCTCGGTTACAGGGCCCGAAGGCTTCATCTTTGGGGGCTTTGAATATTCGACAAGTAAATCGAGAGAGAAATATATGTTATGGATAATAGGGAGAAATGTACAATATATGGTGCAAAGAGAACACGCGAGGGCTAATGCGGCTTTTGGTGCCGGTTGGGATGATGAAGGAGAAGACGAGAATCCGGCTGGCAGCACCCGCAGACGCAAAGAAGTAAATAGGTGCCGTCAACAAGCTTGCCTAATAGCGAGCAACTCTTGCCATGAAACAATTTAGTATAAACGAATGTTCCATGTTCGTTTTAATTGTTAATTCCACGGCCGGCTAGCGGAAGTAATCGCGTTCTGTCCACGGCTGTGCTTCGTTGATCGCTTCGTGAGGCTGAGGCTGAATTCCTCGTCAACTAGAAATTGAAAACCTCAAAACTTCCAGAGCTACAGTTTGCTTTGCCTCGGCGGCTGCAAGTTCAGGCTATTCGTACAGTCTTTGTCGTCCGCCCGCCGACGGTGCACTCGCCCGGTCGTTCTTGGCAGAACCTTTGCTCTGCACCGCCGCCGCCGCCCCCCCGGTTGCTTTTATAATGAGCAAAAGTGCTCGGACGTCTATAGTTCTGCAGGGCAAGCAAATGAACCATTATGCAGGTTTCTACATACCAATTCGGGAGCCCACCACACGTGGCAGCCCACGCCTGTGCCCATCAGGGGGAGGGGGGTCGGGTGTCCTTCCTCGTACGGATTGGTAGCAAACTTGGGAAAAATGCTATAATTAGGCCCGGGCAATCACTCGGAGATAATTCCATGGCCTGGGTATGGTCCCGTTGTTGGACTGGAGCAGTCGTCGAAATGGCAGCACCAGAGCCCGTGCTCGGCCCTCGCTGTCACAGTCTGCTCAATCTGGGAGGAGGCTCAAGCGCTACCTGATGAGTCCGAGTGTAGGACCTCCTCCATACGGGATACTGGGTCTCGTAAGAGGAATACAGCATTTCTTGTGGACAATCCTCTCCCAAAGTGTACATAAGTCAAAGTCTTCCCAATCGTCGATCATTGCTTTGATCTTTCCTCACTTGTTGAAATCCTACAATCCGTGGCACGCAACGTCCTCAAACGCAGCAAACCGTCCGTTCTTTTTTTCCCTTCTTCTTCTTGTTTCCGTCTTGAAATTCAATAACATTCTTTTAAAACCAACACCCAACCCACCTCGTTCAAAATGAGATTCACCGCCGCCCTCGCCGCTCTCTTCGCCGCCTACTCCGTGTCCGCCGCCCCCGTCTCCGCCCCCGAGGTAGACGCCCGCGGCGTCATCAGCGACGGCACCCAACGCCTCGGAAGCGGTATCCAGTCCCTCGCCGACAATGCCGGCAACATGATGGAAAAGGGCGGCGCGATGCTCTCCAACGCCATCACCCAGGCCGGCCAGGGCGCCGACAAGGCCGTCGGCGACGCGGCGGCCGCCGCCCAAAAGGCGGGCCAGGACGTGCAGGCCGCCGCCCAAAAGGCTGGCCAGGAAATGCAGCACGTTGCGCAGGACGCCGCGGATGGTGTCATGGGAATGGCCAAGCAGGTCGGCGACGATGCCAAGGGCATGGTCGACGCCGCCGGCCACTTGGCCAAGGGCGCTGGCAACCTCATGAACGGCATCGAAAAGGGACTGACTAGCTGCGCCAGCGGCGAGAACCCTGCCTGCAACAAATAGACGGAACATAATTTTTGGTTTCTGCTCGTCATTCAAATCCCTTCCTTTCCATCTCATTTTTTGATTATCCATCTTCTTTCACCTTGTTGTTATAACTTTCATCAAATCAAGCATGTCCTCGAATGATGACACGGATGCAAGGCTGATAGAGAAGCCATTGTATGGCCAGATGGCGGGAAATTCTATATTAATTAGCGTTGAGAAGAATCTAAGCTCCAGTCGCTGTATATTTGGATGCAACAAGAATACTCTTTACACAAAACAATCTGTGCACAATACTCTTTACACAAAACAATCATGACTCTTGTGCATAGACCTCGCACCCAGTCAGAAAGTACTTATCTTTTGATTATGCGGTAGTTACCCTCCGCATGCCAAGACAAGGAGGGTTGGCTTTGGATATCAAGAGCAACAATGACTTAGTGCGCGGGAATGTGATAGATAATGATTACATTACGTCCTAAGAATAGCTACCAATACTGAAAGATACAATAGGCAGGCATACCATCCCATGTTTTCGTTCATTGAATCCACCATAAACATAAAAGCATGAAAAAGAAAAGAAAAGAAAGGTATCCAAAAGTTTTGGTGTTGATGCGACAAAAGTTCAACCAAAATGTACAAGGAATTCTTTCCTGCACGTTCAGACTCGGCAGCTAGGCCAATGTGCGCCTCATAGCACACGGGTATCAAGAATTTCACACACACACACACACATCCCCTAGCTTCTCCTTTAGTACTCGGGCTTCTCAGTGTAAATAGGAGGGCGTGCATTGTCCTCGTCCCAGTGTATCTTGTTCTTTTCGTCGAGGGTGCAGCCTGCGTCAGAGATAGGGATGACCTTGGAAGTCTGGGCAATCTCCTGCTTGGAGACACCGGCAGCATCCTCGGGGATCCACAGGTCGGGGGCCTGCTTGTATACGGCAGGAGGAAGATAGGCCTGGGCCTCGGACTCGGGGGAGATCTCGTTGGCAACATCGTAGTCGTTAGCAGGGATGAGCCTCTGCAGAACGTGATAGTCAGAGTAAATCCAAGGCTTGAGGAACCGCTGGAAAATGTTGCCCTTGGGCTTGGCAGCGGTAGGCGCAGCGGCCGAGCTGCCGTTGGCGTGGGCGTGGGCGCCATTGGCGCCGTTGCTGGCCGAGGCAGCGTGAGCTCCGTTTTCAGCAGCGTTGGCCTTCTTGTAATCATAGGCTTCACCTGTGGCAGCACTGCCAAGGTGTCCGGATGCGAGCTGGGACTCGACCTCCAGACTGGTGGGAATACCATGCAGCAGAGGGGCAAAGGTCTTGAGGAGAGTAATGTTGTACAGGATGGTGAAGAAGACGAAGACACCCATCAAGACAGCGGGGCCAGGGGTCTTTGCCAGGACGAACAAAGCAAAGATGCAGACCTCGCCGAGGTAGACACCAACAAATAGCTGCTTGAGGGCGCGAGGGTAGATGAGGCCCTTGGTGTCGACAGTGGTCTGGCTGACAAAGATCAGGTTGTAGCGGTAGGCGAGGTAGAAAAGGAAGAGACCAAGAGTAGACCAGAACAGCATGAGGGGGGCAATGACTGAATAGGTAATACCGATAACGACAATGTTGGTGTACACAGGAAGGACACTGCCCCAGAGAACACCAGCGAGGGTAGTCCACTTCTCAAAGAGAGCACGGGGGGTGCCGGAGAGGTACTTGTAAAGCAGTCTGAAGACGAAGAGTCCGACAACCTGGGTGAGCGTGCCGATGGCAATGGTCAGACCCTGAACGATAAAGTACGAGATGTAGAAGTTGGAGGCCTTGGGGATGTTGGTAGCAAGAGCAGGAAGAATCTGCGAGGTGTCCTGGGCGATCGTAACGATAGAGTCGGCGAAAGCATTGGTCATGGTGCGAATGAGGAAGACTTGAATGACCTGGAAAATAAAGTACGATTGCTGGGTGAAGAGCTCAGCCTCAGTGTTGGTCTTTGCGCCAGCGAGGTGAGAGAATCCGCGCATGAAGATGGGGACAAAAGACATGAGGATGGCGAGAGCAACAGAGGGCAGCAGGTTGGAGACAACTCCAAGAATGACGGGGGGAATAGAGCCGATCCAGGTCAGGCCGGGGAGAGATTTGATGGTGTTGACGGAAGAAATGACACCAATGATGGCGACAGGGATTGCCCAGAAGACGATAAGAGCAGTGACGGCAGCGTAGACGGCATAGCGGCGGATGACGAGTTGCCACCATGGCAGACCAAGGTTCTTCCAGATGACATCCTGGGGCTGGACGCCAATGGCCTTGGGTTCCATGTGGAGGGCAGTGTGGTGGCTGACACTCTGGTAGGCATCCTGTGCTTGGCGCTGGGTGTTGAACTCGATGAAGACGGCGGGCACCTTGGTGTAGTTGCCAGCGAGGTACTGATCCTGGGCGGCCTGGATCTTGGGGATGCTTTCTCTGAGCTCGGAGCGGCCCCATTCAATGGTGTCGACCTTTTTGCCGAGGAGACCAAGGAAACCAAGACGGTGAGAGGGGCGCTTCTTGTCGGGAATCCAGCGGGAGGCAATGTTTCCAGTTTCGGCGTCGCGGGTGACGGCAGTCTGCTCCTCGGCATTGCCACCATTCTTTTTGAGCTCCTTGGCGCGAGCCTTGTTGACGGCCTTGATAAGGCTGACCTCGCCCTTTTCGAGCTTGAGAGCGGCCTCGTCACGCTTGGTGACGGCTTCATCGAGCTCCTTGATATCACCGGCAATCCAAAGGTGGCGAATAGCGCCAGGGTACATGGCCTCGAGACGGGCCTCGTCAAGGTAGTCCTGGGGAACATTGGTGAAGAGGACGGTGCGGGCCGAGATGCGACGAGCATAGTTGGGGTGGTTGAAGAAGGCGTTGCGAATGTTGATGTAGAAGATGAGTTCGCGGGTAATCATGTACATGATGAAGCCGTAGACAGCCCAGCCGACAAAGCAGTGAGCATAGTAGTAATTCTTGTGGGTGGTGGAGTCGACATTGCTAAAGGAGAGAATGTCGAGTTGGGCCTGGCCACCACCACCGGTCGCGTTGACGGGGAAGAGGATGGGCCAGGTGATGCACAGACTGACAAAGGCGATGATGGTGCAGACTTTGAGGTAGCGAATGAAGAGGTAGGCGTCGAGGCCCTGATGGCGCAGAGCCGTCTCGTCGGGGATTTTCCAGAAAGGACCAATCCAGTTGAACCAGCCCCTGGGCAGAGCAGGTGACCGTTCACTGGCCGGGTTAGAATCGTTTGCATTTGCGCTTCAAGCGCGAAAAAAAAAGCCAATTATACTTACTATGGTCGCAGTGAGCCGAGATATGCTCTCGGCTCATAGAAGCGCGTCTGAGAACGTCTGGCAACGAGCCAAATGACGAAGTAGACTGCTGAGACTACCAAGACAGGCACCAGCGTCGAAATCATGCCTGAATGCAAGTTATTAGCAGGTGAGATGAGACAGCGAATAGCGGCCAAGTGACGAACCCGAAAGCGAAGACGACGTAGTTGTCTGGCTTGATCCCTGGTTGGGATCTTTGGCGAGAGCATCGTTAATCCAGCTGATGAAAGCGCCCATAGCAGGAGAGTTGTCGACTGCTCCGTGCAGCGACTAGACGACTGCTAAGATTTGTTCGCGTTTGCGTGTAGGTAGGTGGTGAGGCTGGCGATGCGCAGTAGCAGGACGGGGTATCGCAATTGATGTAGTATAGGGAAAAAAAAAAAAAAAAGATACGACGCTCGAGCGGTGCGTGTGGGCGAGTCGTAGGGGTTTTGTCTATGCTGCTTGCAGTACAGTATCTTGGTAGCGCAGGGCGAGACACGAGCGGTCGCGTACGGGGGAGATTTGAGTTTGTGGCTAATCTCGATGGTGTGTGACCTTGGTGTTGCCAGGACCGTGAGCGATGGGACGCTTTGTTAATTGTTGACAAGTCGTGGAGACTGCAAACCGGAGGAAGGCAAGACACTATGCGATGCACGAGGCAGCGACTGCGGCAACGTGAGAGTGTTTACAGATTAAACAATCGCTAATTGTTTCAAGTCACCGAGCACTGAGAAAGCGATGGGCGCAAGGGGAGATTAATAAGAAGCTGGGCCAGCAAAAGGAAGCTTTATTATTATGGTCTACGAGGAGGGACAGGGAACCATGGCTGCAGCAGACACGTCGAGAGGGCGCCCTAGCAGGAGGTACATTGGTCAAGGACGTGTCGACGACGTAATTCTAAGTCAAGTGTCTTGGATAAGGCAACCAGGGTGCAGCTTGACGCTACTGGCAGTACTCCGTAGCTCTCAGTATTTAGTGCAAGTTGAGGTGGATGAGTCGCGGAAACGAGTACCGACTGGTAGCCTGCAATAGGTAGACGACGACTCGGTAATCCGTACCTTGACGTGCAAACGTACGGGTGGGGCGTCGGTGGGGCGCCGGGTGACCGCTCAGAGGTGGATGCCGATCTGAAGCTGGGTCCAAGTGGGGCAATTGAGACAAGGAGAGCTGAAGCTTGCCCTTTGGCCCTTGAGGGCGCTGCCTCTGTGTTGTCAGGGCATGTGAGAGTCAGATGAGGCCTGACGCGCTGGAACTTGCAGGAGGCTTGCAGAGACCGATATTGTGGCACAAAGTGCCGAAGCAGCCAAGCAGTCGCTGCACTGCATTTCGTTGCGTTGCAGAAGAGTCTACGGAGTGGTCGAGACGAGAAAATAAAACAAGTACTCCGAAATAAGCAGACTCTGTCTCGTCTCGCTCGCGCTTTTTGTGAGTATTTATTTAATAATATATGATCACGGTAATCCGTAGGTAGACCCCACTTATTTGTACAGAGGCCATTCCAACCCATGAGCACGGCATGCCCCAGCCACACCAGCCCAGCAACGAGGACTGGCCTAGGTACGGATTACCAGCAACACAAACAGCGTCAATGGCTTTCTCACGATGCTTGCCTGTCATGCCCCTGCTTTTATCTGCATCATTCTCAATATCTGGCTGCCTCTTATGTACCATCCTTCATCTCTACATTGACTTTTTGATTTTTTTTTTTTTTTTTTTAATTCTTTTTCCAATTCCTCGCTTGGATGCTCTGCGTCTCCACCCACATATGGACATGCAATTTTAAAAAAAAAATTACTCTCCCTCGTTTAAGTGCTCTTTGCTCTCTGCCTCCAACTGCGCCCGCTCACAGATAGCTGCTGGCCGCCGTCCTTCGGAACCCAGTTCTCCAAGCTCCTCATTCCCCCTGTATTTTATTAACACTATCTGGGCCACGATGAGCTCTCCACTGCTTGCCAATTTTCTTCGCCCCACCTCGACTCAGACAGCAGTTTGCAGTTGATGATCACGGAGCCGTTCAATGCAAAATACTGGTACGAATTACTGGTACTCCGTCGCGAGCCAACCTGGCTCCATTATGACTCTGGTGCAGTCACACCGCAGGTATGTACTCCGATAACTGTAGTTATCCTAGACAGTGTCTTGGCTCCAGTTGTCTTCACATCCCTGCCCAGCTGGTCTTGACTGCAGCGCCAACATCGACACAGCTGGCAAGGTCCTCCAACCGGCTCCTGGACTGGCAACCCAAAGAGTTTGCCAGTTGCCGGTTGCCAGTTGCCAGATCTTCAGGAAAATTACCCGTCCATTTACTCAGCTTCATCCGTTGATATTCTTCACTCTTTTCTCTGGCCTCACCTTTTCACCCCCACCACACTCCCTTCAACAACACCCTAGACGCCACCATCCATCCATCCATTCATTCATCAACGCCCACACAATCAGACATCCCCTCAACCATGCAGCCATGCGCCATGCCTCCATCCGGACCATGCCAACCCTCGGTTCAACAAGACCCGATTGATTGGATGCTGTGGATTTATGGTCCCAATTACAAGACATCGCCTTTCATGCCTGCGTCATCCCCTTACCCCTGTCGCCGTTCGCCTCAAGCCGCCATCAACACCATAATCCATTGTCCCAATGACCACCAAATACTCCGTACATATAATCTCAATGCACTCTCTATACACCGCCGTCACTACAGTTGCAACACATATCGGTGCCCGACTACACCCAACCGTTTTCAGCCTCAACTCGCCATAAACAACCACCCCGTCCATTAGTTGCCCAATCCAGCCATCCAGGCTAGTCGGCATTGTCACTCTACTTCGTAGACATGCATTGTAATCGTCATGGCTCGTGGGCACGTCCAACCCCAGAAGCCTCGGACCATCTACCGCGCATCAGGAATCCTGTAGCCGAAAAATCTGCGTGGCGCAAATTCGGCAGGGTGGAGAGCAAGTCTCTTTCGGGCTGTCGATCCGTCCCAATTTGCCCAGGAACACCTTGACGACAACCGTGACAATGTCGAGGTCTTACCCTCTGAACACAAAACAATAGATCGAATGAAATGGATTGCGACCTGCGAGCCATATTGGTAAGTTGCAATTTATGCTTCAACTCGAATTTGCGACGTACCAGTACCTGTCGATGGGTGGCCAGGCTCTCGCATCGTCGCTCTCAGACTGGGCGTGTTTGGCGTGCAAAGGCTCCAAACCTTGTCCAAGGTGGAAACACCGCCCCAACTCCGGTTGATCATGACATCACCATCACGACCTACTCGACTTTGCGGCTTGGCATTATCTGTTGCACCTACAATCTTTTCTATGCACAGATACACCTATGGCCATTTCTCATGGCAGTCATGGCATCAGCTTACTATTAGTGCTTCTCGCAGTATCGCGTCAATTCCCGCCGTTGTGTGTCCCAAGCTCTCGTTATGGTTGAAAAAACACGACATATTTTCCTATTGGGCTTCATCTTTCAGGCACAATGAGAGCCCAGAAAGCACAGACTGTCACTCAGCGCGAGCCACCGTCAAGCAAGTCTCGTACGGTTGGTAATCAATCTCGGTCGTGTTGCATCGAAACGAGCTTCATGAAAATGAAAGCCATTACCATGTCTAACTCTAGCTTGTCAGACTTGTACGTCCATGTTTCCTCAAGCGCATCTGCATGCAAATTGATGCCGTCTATTCGTTCAAAATTCGTCTATACCCCGGCCGCCTCTTGATCATGCCGTGATGCGGTGTATCGAACAACATAAATGAGCCCAAATCTTCGAATCCTGCTGCTTGGTATAATGGACGCCCCGCGGGTGTCGCAATCAGGTACACGTCCTTGTTTTCCTCTCGTGCCTTTTCAAGGCCCCAATCGAGCAGCACTTTTCCGATTCCTCTGCGCTGTTGGCCCGGATCGACTCCCAGGTAGTCGAGATCTGCTTCCTGTCAGTCGACGCATGCACGACCTGCAAAACGGCCCGTCGATACTCACACCACATGTGCTTTGCGCCATCCTTGCCGAGAAACCCCAATGTGGCCTCTTGACTCACTCTACGCAGTTCCTTGTACGCCTCTTCATCCAATGTCTCGCACGGAACATGTTCCTTGGATGCGGACTCGCCCGCCTGTCCCTCTGCCAGCGGCTCTTCCCACATGGAGAAGCCGACAATCTTGCCGCCAAGCTGCTCGTCCGTCACGACCATCAGCGTGATGCGCTCCGTGTTCATCTTGATGCCCTTGCGCGTCCGTCGCCACGCAATCGCGGGATCCTCGGGCCTGGGCACAGCCGGCTGCAGCCGTGCGGGAAAGAGGCTGCGCGTAATGGCATCCGTGGCAGGGTCAAAGGCGGCCATAGCTACGCGGCTAATGGCGTCTGTATCGGCTTCGGTGGCCACGCGCCTATGTAGAGGCATTTTGCGTTGTGTAAAGTCAGATGCGCTTGTAAACGATGTGTTGTAGAATCACGCAAGAGCACACCACGGCCGTTTTATATCGCCCCAGTCCCGGCTCCGATGTGGTGACTGTTGGCGCGCCCTCCAGAGTGGAGACGGAAGACCCCGCGGACGGCGCCGCTCCGGTATGAATCACAAATTTTGGTGCAAGTGTTGCCGTGCCGGAGCTCATTCTGACTCTTTATCGGGGATATTCCAGTGGTTTCGAAATCAGACGCCGTACTAATGTATCAATAACGCCCAAGTGGTTATTGAATAACGCTGATCAGACATCAAAGAGCTACAGCTTTGCGCTGCGGACGCTCGGAGTAACTCTATAAAGAATACAGTTGGGATGGCTGTTGCTTGCTGATGACTACTTGACAATCGTGCCTTGTCGAGACCTGGTTTGCTATCTTTACGATGATGATTTTCACTCTCTTATTCGCCTCTCACGTCACAGCTGTGTGCTACAAACATGGTCCACGTTTTGCAACATGAGGTTACCGTCTGTTGGTCGCAGGCTGAAGAATCAGGCACCAAGGAGCTACCGTTATCGCCACTTTCGACATCCCTACCGATATGAGTACAAATGCTCCAGAGATGTATCAACACAGCGCGGCGCCACCTAGCATCCCGGCCTGACTATTTAGCCGTCCAGAAGGCAGCCGCTCGCGATACCAGTGTTTACTTGCTGTCATGATGCTCTTTCCGCATCTTCTGGTGTAGCCACTCCAGCTCGGTTCGCATCAGTATTTAGTGGCCGCTGAAGATTGATTCAAGCATATTAAGAGGTGGGGCCTCGTTACTTGTGAATCCAAAGCTGCGCCAATTTGGACACCCTAGGGAGCACGGATCTTGATGGAGATTTTGGCCACGATACCGAGCTAGAGGAGCGCCAGCTTGCTCGCAAAGGACTGCCAGAGCGCACTCTCAGCAGAGTACCGTATTTAGAGTGAAAGCATCTTGTTCGTGTTCTTTTTGAAATTGTATAAACTTTGATAAATGCTGGGAGCTTGCGGGAAAATGGGAAATCACTATTTACGCAACTCCACACCACCCTCATGATGCGGCATCCCCCAGGCAACCACCGCAGAAAAAAAACAAAGCACCAATATGCTGCCCACCACGCCGCTCAAAGAGTCCAGACACACGCATAAGGAGACAATAGGACCGTTCTCGAACCACCGAGATCGTGTATCCACTTGAATTATTTGGTGGCTAGACCAGACACCAGACCAGTGGACATGCTCATCTTGGGATGCGGCGCCCCGTTTTACCACGACTTTGGCTGGCGTGACCAGCAGAAACCTTGACTGCGGTGGTCGATCAAATGAATCATTTCATTCTATTCGTCCATCTGCATCGTACATGAATCCAAGTGGCACTCTCTCCCTCGCTAAGCTGACCAGCCCTCCCTCTTGGTTGCTACTTGTTACCAGGACCCCCGCTTTCTTGGTCTGAATATAGACACCGGACCGGCGAGACATCGTTTGTGCTTCATCTCAGTCTGCTTTGCACAGGGCATAACCCAGTCTTCATTTTCACATTTGACTTGTCGTCTGTTCTTCACAACTCTGGCCCTCTACCCTTTCAATTTCCTTCTTTTAGCAGCCTGGACTGCTGCTGACGTTGACAAGTCGTACCGTTGTCTGTGGTCCCTGTTTTGTTTACTTTGACAGGCTGGTCGCACAGCTTGCTTTCCAGCAGTCACACATACGTGGTTTGCTATACAGGGTTCGACGAGCTCTACCAAGGACAGATTGCAAACTCAACAAAAAAAAAGCCCAGGCATCATGATTTAAAGAAGCGACGTCAACCGAAACACGACCAAGTCCCCATTACTCCTTGACCATACACTCGCACTATAAACCCGAGCACATCACAGATGACCACATCGCATCAGCGTCCCCGCGCTGTGCGACGGTCCAGACGGCGAACACTTTCGGTAGCCCTACTCGCGCTGCTCTCGGCATCGACGACCGCTGCGGTGCACCAGTTTCCCTATGTGCCGACGCAGATTTTCACGCCAGCCTGCTTCAGCAAGTCGTCCTGCCACGGCGCCGGCCAGACGTACATGTTCAAGCAGGCCGACGACGGCAGCGTACAATTCCTCTCCTTCGACTACAACAACAAGCTCAACGCCGACCTCAATCCCAAGGTGCTCTCCAGCCAGCTGCCCTTCTTGCGCGACGCCAACCCAGCGACGGCCTTTGGCGCGGTCCGCACCGCCAATGGCTCCGTGATGGTCTACGCCGGCGTCTGCGGCGGTGACACGGGCTCTGTCTGGTCCTTTGACGACAGCAAAGACAGCGCTACGACCGTTGGTGGTGGTGCCTGGACGAGGCGCACCACCCGCAACACGGCCAAGGACACGAGCCCCGGCGGTGGTTCCTTCTTCCTTGGCGGCACATTGGCCTTTACCGCCAAGCTCGCGCCTGTCATGGACCAGCCGACCCTGTACAGCTACGGCGGCATGTGCGCGACGCCGGGCACTGATGCCAAGAACTGGCAGGCCAACGCCAACTACACCAAGCTGATGCTGAGCCTGACACCGGGCAGCGGCGATGCGCAGACGGGCTACGATACGTTTATTGCGTCGACGGCCGGTCCGCGCTCGCCGTTTGCAGGATTTACCCTCACGCCACAGCCGCCCTCCATCACCAACATCTCAGGTACCATCACGCAGAAGATGACGTACATCCTGCTCGGCGGGCACACGCAGACGGCCTTTATCAATATGAGCACGGCGGCGGTGTGGAGCTTGCCCGAGCAAGCGTGGTCGTACATCGATATCAAGCAGCCCGTGGGCAAGACGGCCAATGCAGAACTGATTCGCAGCGGGAGCAAGAGCAGACGGGGCGACGACGTCGACGTGCCCGAGGTCACGAGCCGATCCGGTCACACAGCTATTCTCAGCCAGGACGGAAGCGAGGTCATAGTCATGGGCGGCTGGGTGGGCGACGTGGACACGGCGGCAGAACCGCAGCTGGCGATACTCAAAATGAGCCAAACGTACAACTCGTGGATGTGGGCGGTGCCGGATGCGCAGCCTCAGGGTGATGCTATATACGGCCACGGTGCTGCTCTGCTGCCGGGAAACATAATGATGGTCTACGGTGGGTGGACCATTAACGCGAGCGACAGCGCGTCGACGAGCAAAAGAGCAGCGCCTGATACCGCAAGATTCCTGAACCTTACCTCGATGGCGTGGACCCAGGAATACAAGCGACCGCCGCCAAGTCCAAGTGATCCTGACGCCCCAAGCATCGGTTCGAATGATCAAGGCTCAAGCAATCGCTCTCGACGACTCGGACTCGGCCTAGGTCTGGGCCTTGGCCTGGGCTTGCTGCTGCTCATCGGCGCCATTGCGCTCGTGTGCTGTCTCCGCCAACGCAAACAGCGCAACGAGGTCAGACGTGACGAGGCCGCGCAGGCCATGGCTCGAGATGCCGAGTTCTTCAACGATCGCGACGATGTCATGGATCCGCCAGCGGGCTATGGTCAATGGGGCTGGTTCGGCTCGCGCGACAACCACAACAACCAACACAACAACAACAACTACAATGATAACCGGCAGACATACACCGAAAAGGCACAGGGCGGCTACGAGAGCCTGTCCATGAGCGGCACCTCTGGCGAGCAAAACATTATTCCTAGAAAACCCGTCAGCGGTCAGCTACGTGGTGGCTATGTGCCCTATCTGCCGTCGTCCGACGCGCGAAGAATGTCCAACTTTTCCTCGCCCCCGGGTCAGATTCACCCGATCCTAGAAGATGATGAAGATGAAGACCACTTTCGCGAAAAGGAGCTCCTGACGCCCTCGTCGGAAACGCACCCGGATCCGTTCCAGACCCCGCCGGGCACGAGTTACAATGCTGCGGCGGCGGGTGTAGGCGCCGCGGCGGGCGCGGCAGCCATGTATGCCATTCCGAGCCGTGGCACGCCGAGCCCCGACCGCCCGGATCGCGAGGTGCAGGAGTGGTCGTCGGAAGCGGACGGGGGTGCCGAAGCGCTTCTAACAAAATATGCCCGCAACCGCGCTGGCCGAGGCTCGCCGACACGTGGTGACTGGCACCACCACTCGACGCATCACGACGACGACTCCCGAAGCGGCTCCAACTTATCCGAGTCGACGCGCAGTGCCGCGGACAGCTTGCTCGCGGGGGCTGGTGTGTACCATAAGAAGGCCGCCAGCTCCTCGTCCGGCAGCTACCGCACGGCCAAGTCTGGCTTTGGCAACCTCCAAGCCGAGGCACCTGGTCTGCTCCGCGGAAGCGGCTACGATGAATACGATCATATTCCCGTTCCAGGATCGCCCTCGAAGAATAAACCCCGACGCACATGGCTCGGTTCATTACGCCGGGTCTTCTCTGGCTCTGAATCAGCCTCCTCCCCTGGGCTGTCGGAGCGCGAAGAGAGCCCCCGTCGACCGTCCCTGGAGCGCGTGAGCGCCGACTATGAGGCTCCGCTCGCAGGCGTCAGCGGCGAAATCCTGCGAAGGAAGCAGGGCCGCGGCGGCTGGAATCTGAGCGACCCTCCGCAGAACGATTATGACGGGTCTGATTTAGACAGCAGCAAGCGCCGCTTGAGCGGTACGGCTGCCGAGGGCGAGAATGACTGGGACATTGAGCGCGCCATTGAGCAGCGTCTCGTACAGGTCATGTTTACGGTGCCCAAGGAGCGGCTGCGGGTGGTAAACGCCACCGACAACGACAACAAGGATGACGACGATGACGACATGCCGCCGCCGCCGCCGCCGCTGTCCATCACCAAGCCCAAGCCCAAACCGAGCGCGCTGGTGCTCGACCCTCCACGTATCCACGAGCCGCAGACGGCCGAAGTGCTGGACTCTGTGAGCCAGCTCTCAAGCGAGTCGTCCGGGCAGCATTCACACCAGCAGCTGCACCCGCCGCAGATGGTGGTGCTGGGACCAAAAGACGACACGACGCACACGGGCGGCAGCCAAATGTCGCCATTCATCACACCGTCACTTCGCAGCCTCACGCCCGTCACGTCGTACGGCAAGCGTTCTGGCGAGCATGACGACTTGGACCGCGAGGCGATGCTGCGCATGAGCCGGCAGGGCGCGCTCGCGGAGAATGGCCTGCTGCGCGAGCCTCGACTCAGTCACTCGACCGACGGCGACGACGACGGCCGCCGGCGCTCGTCAATGGCGGTGTATGGCACGGCCGAGGCGGTGACGCTCGAGAGGGCCCGCGCCAAGTCGAGGGTGCTGCAGATGGTGGACTCGATTGAGAGTCGTGACGCGAGCCCGGAGCGTAAGGAGTCATCACCATCTCCCCTGACGTGAGCTAGGATGAAAAATTTGCATTATTTTTTTTTGGGGGGGGGGGGGGATTGTTTGGTTTGATTTTGGCCAAGCTTGGAGTTGTTTTGAGTTGATTCTTTTTTCTTTTTTTTTTTTTTTGGACATGGTTGATTGCTTTTGTGGTTTCAATTAGAAGCGCCTTGATGAGCTGCTTCTTTTGAAATGTATATGCCACACGTTGTATACATACCGAGTCGTGTTTATGAAATAGATTCCGAAAAGAAGGAATCAATGTATATGGGACATTTGAAACGTTGTTACTGCAAGGTACGCCTGCGTTTTTCTCTGCGGGAGATTGAAATATTCGAGTATATAGTTTGCTACAATTCTCTAGAAATTATAGTTTTCCAAGAAAAAAAAAAAACTTATAAGCAGTCTACTGGAAATGAGTGCAAGTAATAATGATGAGGAGAAGTAGGTATTGATATTGTGATTTTCTCTATTTGAGCAACATTATTATGGCTGTCCTTTTCTTTTTGTCTCTTTATTTGCAACATTATCATGGCTTCTTTTTCCATTGTTCGTTTCTCCAGTCAAGGAACATTATCATGGCTGTTTAATCTTCTGTTTCATTTCGGTGTCGTGAATAAGCAGAGCATTCACTCAATGCATGATACTTGCTTCAAGCTTTGTAAGCAGCATTTCGCGCCAAGACGGCCTCAATGGCCCTCTTGCCGGGAAAGTCAAAGATGACGACGCCGGTACGGCCAGTCTGGTCGCCGTTTTCAAGCCAGCGGCCCGTCTCGTCATTCATGCCTACGACGGACCCGTTCTTGGGTCCGGCGGCGGCCTCGATGGGCAGCACGCCGACGCTGGCGGAAATGTGCGACAGGTACAGTGCGCTGTTGTCCTGGACATCGCCGGCGGCGCGCTCGAGGGCCTCGCGGATGGCGGTCCACTTGTCGCGCAGGTGGTGGACGTCGGGGACGATCCAGCGGTCCTCGAGCACCATTTGCTTGCCGTCGTCCCAGGCGACGCCGTACTTGTTGGCGGGCCCGTCGCGGTCGGCCGGAAAGTCCTGCAGCACCAGGACCTTGGAGCGGAGGTCACCGAGCGCGGGCAGCGGCGCGGCGGGATCCCAGTCGTGCATGTGGCGGGCGGCCTGCTTGGCGGTGATGCTCGAGTTGTGGCGGTAGTAGTTGAAGGCCTCTTCAAAGGTCAGCGTGTTGCGCTGGCCGAGCGGCCCGCCCTCCTGCTTGACGCGCATGACGACGGCCTCGGACGGGTTCTGCGCGAGAAACCCAAACACCTCGAGCAGCACGTCCTGGTAGCCAAAGCCCGTGTCGCCGTCGCCGTGGTAGATGCGCAGCTGGTCGTCGCGCAGGCGCGCGCGCACGTCAAAGTAGCGCAGGCCGGCGGCGAGCTGCACCGACAGGTTCCAGTTCTGGCACTGCAAGACGTCGCTGCCAATGGCGTACGTCATGGTGTCGTGGGTGCCGGGGATGCTGAGGCTCGTGAGAAGCGTGTCGTTGTGCAGCGCGCCCATCCACGCAGCGTGGTGGTGAGGCGACGATGCGACGAGGTGCGCGTCAAAGCTAAAGGCGCTGCGGAAGCCGTGGTAGCAGGCGGCGGAGACGGCGCACGGCGCCGCGGCGGCGCTGAGGAGCAGCGTGCGGAGGAGCAGCAGCATGATGGAGAGCGCGATGAATGCGGCGACGGCGAGCCAGGAGAGGTGGTAGGTGGTAGTGCGGCGGTGATGATGATGATGACGAGGAGGGAGGAGAGCCGCGTCGGGGCTGTGCTTGCGGAGGAGCGGCGATGATGGCGGCGAAGGGGAGGAGGATGAATGAGAAGAAGAGGAAGAAACAAAGGGCTGGGATAAAAGGTCGGGAGAGCGGCGGCAGTTGTTAAGAGGGATGGGTGATTGCGGCCTCATTGTCGTGAGACAAGAGATTGGGTGCGGCGGCGGCGGCGGCGGCGCTCAACGTGGCGACTCCGCCTCCAAAGTTTATTGGCCTGCCGGTTGTCAAGATTGGACAAGGTGTATGCAACGGGCACTTCCGCGTCGTCTTTTCCTTCTTGCACGAGGTTGGTAGTGGCAGGTTCGGGTCAAGATGCACCTTTGATTCTAGGCCCTCGTCCTAGCAGCCGGCCAACGGCGCCGTCTCGTTGTCTGCACGTGGGGGAAGCCCATCACCAAGCTTTTGCAGCAGCGAGCAACGAGGCGGCATATAATTGGGCCATGTATCAGAGTTTGGTCCACTGCTACATAAACAACCAAAGGAAATGTATTTTCAATTGTTAATAGCCAATGATTCTCTACAACTGTGCTAGCATGCAGGTATATTGGCGCTCCTATGGCTGGCGCCCTGGGCCCTCGCCTTGCAATATCAGTCAGTGGTCAGGAGAGGGTGAATACATTTCGTGGTGTTTTGACCAGCGAATAGTAACTTAATGCCTGAGCGCCTAGATCGAGGACACTTAAGCACACGTTCCTATAGTCAATCGCGCTCAACTTGCAACCAGTGCAGCGCAGCAGCTGGTCAAGGGAAATGACCACAAGACATGCCAACTCAAGTACTCTCTTCAAGGGGATTCCGGCTTCCACGTAGACTGATTCACCCGTCTTGATGAAGAAGAGACAGACCTGCGTCTTCCGTTTTACCTTTGACGTGTTTAATCTCCTCGCCAAGTGCGCCGCCGGGTAGTCTCTAGTGATGTAATGGGCCAAACTACACATTTCGTAGAGGGCAATACAATATTGGATACACCCCGCTGACCTGCTCAAATCTGCACAAGTGGCAGTTTCTGTGGCTTGTTGTTACGCATGCCGTCCTCGAAGCAGTAATTAGAGAGCTCTTGTCAGAAACCTGTGGCCACGATTCTGTAAATGTTCAAGCAAACTCAATAGACAAAGGGATTGCCGCGAAGCATCTGAGCAAAAGACGGATCGTCAAGGACGGAATCACCTTGTCGACCAAAGGGACAGTCAGTGAAGAGGTCATGGGACAGAAAAACAACGCAAGCTACAGTATGCCGCGCTGCTTGCCTGTTACTGACCTGCCTCAATCTAATTAACCACCCATGTTGCCATGTAACGTTGTCAGCTCTGGCACGGCTGATGAGGCGTGACCGCGATAGGAAGCTACTTTAAAGAGAAAAAGAAAAAAAATATAGTGTGGTACATCCGGTCAAGTACGGCGTTTCTCAACACCCACCACCTTACTTTACAGACAGATTTCATCCATCCTGTCGCTGGATTTCTTTGCAACGTATTTGTCCAAATAGGAAAGTCACCCGACAGAATAAGAGGCCCCTCCCGATGATACCTAGACTCGCTGCTAAATAGAGTGCCCTTGTCTCAAGCGCCGCGCTATATTTCCACTTGCGGCTTGATGGAGTCGAGACTGAACCCACGCTCCCGCCCAGTTCCCGCGCCGTCCTGCCCATGTCGCTTGTAGGATGGACGAGCGAGCGCCGTGAACAAAGGCGCATCACTGTCCGTTGAGATTAGACAGGCCGCGATTCATAGGAGAAAGCTCTAGCTTCCTAATTGGTGCATCTGTTCTGTGCCAGCGAGGCCCGAGATGGGGTTCCCCATCCTCAACCCTACTCTGCGGTGGACAGGTGTAGGTAGCTGTTCATCACGATGCAAGGCCCAAAGCGCAGATATAGACTGATCCGTGTTTGTTGTGACTGCAATATCAGTATGAGTTAATACTAGCCTGTCTTGTGCTGTCCTGTTTATAAATATCCCCAAGCATCCGAAGATATGGTCATCTTCACTTACACCTAGACACCCTCAGCCCTCTTAGACGTTACCTCGACGGTACGCATACACATTCACCTAATGCTCTTTAGCAGCTCTGCCTTCGCGGCCATTGCCGCCCTCACCTCTCTCGGCGCTGCCGCCCCAGCCACCGAGAGCAGCAACCTCCGCACGCGCGCCGCGGGCAGCAAGCTAACCGTATACTGGGGGGCCGAGGACGATAGCCTGTCGCTCATGGACGTGTGCAACGATGCCACGTACGATATTGTCAACCTGGCCTTCCTCGCCTACTTCAACAAGGCCGGCGGCTTCCCGGGGCTGGAGATATCGGGTCTCGACGGGCCCTCGGCTGCGCAGCGCGAGGCCGGCGCGACGGGCCTCAAGGACGGCGCGCGACTCGTGCCCGCCATCAAGAAGTGTCAGGCCAATGGCAAGCTCGTGATTCTATCCATGGGCGGCGCCACCGATTACTCGGACGTACGCCTCAGCAGCGACGCGCAGGGCAAAAAGGTAGCCGATCAGGTTTGGAACTTGTTCCTCGGCGGCACCGATTACAAGGAGCTGCGTCCGTTCGGTGACGTCGAGCTCGATGGTGTTGATCTGGGTACGTTGCTTCTAGAGGGAAAAGACAAGAAGACACGCAAAAAAACAAGAACAGAGACTGACCAGTGGTAGACAACGAAACCAACGACTCGACGGGCTACCTGGCAATGACCAAGCGCTTCCGCGCCAACATGGCCAAGGGCGGCAGCAAAAAGTACTACATGACGGCGGCGCCTCAGTGCCCATTCCCTGACCAGTCTGAGCCCCTGGCAGTCTGCAGGCTGCTCGACTACGTTTGGGTGCAGTTTTACAACAATGGCAACTGCAACATTGCGCAGCCGGGCTTCAACGCAGCCGTCAAGAAATGGAGCAAGGGCATCGGAAACGCCAAGCTCTTCATCGGCGGCCTGGCCTCGGGGGCTGACGGAGACGAGGGTTATGTTGACGCCGACACCTTCATCAAGGCCCTCAAGGGCGTCGAGGCCATGAACCTGCCTAACTACGGCGGCGCCATGCTCTGGGAGGCGCAGCTGTCCAGGAACAACGGCGATTTTGCCAAAAAGATTCGCGGCTCTCTGTGAGGGAGTTGGGACATGGCAATGGTGGTGGGGGGTGCTGGCCAGCTTGAAACTTTTCGTGTATATATATGACTTTTGTTTCGAAGTGGAATGAACAGATTCAGATATTGAACTCGGGCTCGCAAACGTGCCGACGACTGTGACAGATTACCGTGGGGAGACGCAGACGACCTCGGTGTGCCCGAAATGTCAATTTTTCATATAAGACAAAATCTGCTCAAGAAAAGCCCGCATCTATGAAAACATAGAACGGGCATACCGATGGTAAGGAGCAGCGACATTTCGTGGCAACGTCAATCTCAAACGGCGCCCTGCACCGTCACTGTGCTGCCACGCCAAGGTCGGAGAAGCCGATGCAACACTGCTGCAGACTTGTAGTTTTCGATTATTCACTCTGGAATACTACGAGTCTCTGCGTGGCCCGGCGATTAGCATCAGATATCAGGTGATTGCTGCACAGCAACGTCTCAGTGCCGTGCATCAAGGATAGCGCAGAGGGACGAACGATCAATCAAAGCCAAGAACGGCCAAAATTATCAAAAACAGTCCTGCACGCCATTCTCGTATTTGGCAGCACAGCACAATTACCATGGTGGTGGCACCGATGCGTGGCGGCTGTGGCGGGCTGAGCAGGCGCCCAATCACGAGGTAGAGAGTGCGCCAAGATCTCGTGTCGAGCAGCAGCGAGGTCGATTTCAGGCTGGTGGCATGACCTGAGCCCTTGGCACAGGCTCTAAACGGCTCGTATGCCATTGTTCTGTGGGGGGAAAGGGGAGTGGAACGCAAGGCCGCGAACTGCGCATGGCGGGATGGATTGTCGAGCCAGCATCGTTGATATCGGTGTGCTTCCGGCAGCCTGGTTGGGATTTCAGCCGTTATGCACAAGAAATAACCACTGCAGCCAGCCCATGCAACTGCATTGCAATAAGACATTTGCTACAGCCCGTTGCCGGTTGGTGATGAGTGCCTTGGGCTGTTGGTGTTGTCAGTGTTGACTCGACGGAGTGGAGATATCTTTCTGCATTCAGCGCCTCAGTCCCGAATTTGGGGACTTTGAGTCTGTTTTAGTCAGCAATGTTTTTTTGATTGTTGTGATTTGCCTTATTTGGATGTGGGAGTCGATGAAGATGATTCCATGTAGCTGGCAGCTCGACGATAGAAGGCGTCGTTAGTAGTTCGTCGCGCCCCGCCGACTTTCATGTGTTATGGCACAAAAGAGTGACTGGTGTGAAGAGGTACAGATTCTCTCTTCCAAGTAAGTGCAAAGGCGGAAATCCCCAAAATATTGAATTTTGTGTCGATTGACGATGATCTGATGGAATTTATCTGGTTGCCGCTGACCTGGTTCGGCTCAACTGGGAGAGGCGAGCATGGAAGAGAGCTGTCGCATGACCCGTGTCGGAAACTGGTATGATGGAGCGGTGAAAATGGTAAAATTATGGCAATTTCCCTATGGATGATGGGCAAGGCAGAGTTTAGAGGTGCATAGCATGTCATAGTTTATTCTAAATATTCGTAGGTGTGCAAGTTTGGTGGATTTGGACAAACGTGGAGCTGCCAGCTGGCAGACGTGTTGTTTGCAGGTGTTTGCGTTGGGCGTTTGCCCGGCATGAGCTAGGTAATAGATAGGGCCAATTGTACGCTCGACACAATGATTATTACATTGAGTGTTAAGTTATTATCAAGGATGCAAAGAAGCACGCATGACCGCGCCAACCGTGCAGAAACACCTCGTCGCGTTATCCACCACGGAATTGAGAACAGGCAATGATACATGTCACATGCATGGTGCAGCAATAATGCTCAGAGGAGTACTCCGTACGCCATCAAAAGCCATCCGCCTCAACACCATCCAGAAACCAGCCGAGACTCGATCTGCGTTGCTGCACTGCGCTCAAACGATGGGGGACGACAAAGACGAATTGCTAGCTCCCTTTATTAATGTACTATTTGGCCTAACAAACTACTTTTCGCGGGCGCCAGCAGTAGAGCATTGGCCAGCGCATCGTTTCCGACGTGGCCAGCCAGCACAACTCCGGAGCCAACCAGTGACGCAATGGGCCAGGGGCTTGCGACGAGCTAGCGGGGGCGGCGGAGGAATCATCAGTTGTGGTTGTGGTGGCGGCTTGGAAGGATCATGGATGCGAGACGACGAGCGAGGCGTTTTCTTGTCCAGGAGAACCGCTCACTAACTATCTTTTGAGTATTAGCAAGATCCGGGCTCACATGGCCCGTGTCCGTATTTTTACCTGGCGACTAGCGCGAGGCGCTGACGGCCAGTGGTCGAGCCAGTAAAAGTTGCTGGATGATGACACGGATGATTTGCTTCAGTTTCGTGGTGCTACCGAAACGTCACATGAAATGTAAATGTTGATGCTACGATCTGCATCCTCCCCCGGCTTGTGCATGATGCTTCATGTACGCGTCGGGAGCGGGGGAAGGAGGGGGAGGAGGCGCTGAAGCTGGCTGTCCGGTATTGTTTATCAATTTGCTCTGCATCTCACTCGCATTGCCGATGCCTGCGCTGCAAACGACTTCCACACTATCGAAGCCCATAATCTCTCAGTCGCTGCAGAGGATGGAGGGACTTGGCGAGGATGAGCTCGGAGGAGCAGAGAGCCGAGCATGCAACGGACCACGTTGATCCAGCTCTCCGCTTTTGTGATCGGGATTGTTCCTCGGCGGGTAGAAAACTTGTTGGCGAAGGAAGGGAGGGCTTCTCGGTGTGGCACCATGGGTGATGCAATTACCAGTTGATTGATGAGTGATGGGGCCGGGGGACGCAGAGGTGACATGGAGCAAGGGCCAGAAGAGGCAGACGTGACCGTGAAGCCGGTGGCACTGCAGAGTCACATATGCGAGGTCGAAGAGATTCTATGAGCATTAAATATACAGTATTACAAAAAAAACTTGGCAGCAGATTGGCAGCTTGCCATGGATCCATGGTAAAGGTGTAATTACATTTGGCAAGTTGGGCTGGATTAAGGTTGTGCGATGCATCTCGAGATGATCTTTTGATATATCATTAACGAACGCGTGAATTGCATATTTTTCGCAGCTTTTCCTTTGATCTACTGGCAATCGCGTCGTGGGTTGGCCAGACTGGTGGATTTGGGGCTGCAGACGAGCACAGCTTGGCGATAAGAAGGGAAGGGGACTTGATGGGAGCAAAGTACTAGGTACATGGCTCGGGACGAGTTACGGCCCCGTCCGACGCGACCAGGGGGTTCCGCTACAGTGCCCGTGCTGGGGGTGGCGCCGCATGGACCAACGCATGGCGCCGAGCTGGCGTCAACAGCTCAGCCAAGTACTGCGAGATGATGATGAGTACAAGAAAAAAAAGTAAACAAGCAGCGATGGGTGTAGTTTAACCAGGTATTGAGAAAGTGACGAGCAAGTCAGGGATCATGGAAAAACCTGCAGGATTAAAAACGAACAAGAAGATAATCAGAGGAGGGTAAAAAAGACGCGCTCTGGAAACACGAAGACTGATGCTGGTATTATTAGAGTTTGGGGCAGTTAATATTACAGGGGCCACTCACTGGAGCAATGTACCAGGTACAAGTCGTTGCTTAGCTGCCGAGAACATGTCCATATTTGCCTGTCCGGCCGAGAAATCAAGGCAGCCCCAGTTGTTCAGTCGCGGGCGATCCACATAGATGGACTTTTGTTATTACAGAGGATTATTTGAGTATTGGCAGCGGGTTTGTGAGTCTTCCTTGCTCGCTTGTTGCCTGGTTAAATCTCGTGTTTGACCTTGTCGTACTCCGTACAGTACTGGTAAATGGGTAGGTATGGCGTGTTGAGCGCTGTGGTGGGCCTTGACCATGGCCTGTGAGCTGGAATAAATTCAAGGTATCACAATAAATGGTATTATTTCGTCAATGGCGGCAACTGCTTCGTTGTGGTATTGACAAACGCAACAAACGTCCATTGTCTGCGTCTCGACATGCCATCAACTCTTGCCATGTATGTGCTGTATCATCCATCTAAAATCTGTAGCCCGGGACAATCTCACCTGCAGCTTCCTCGCTTCCTTGCTTCCTGTCGTCTCTCCTTTTTTCCCTGCCACCCACTGTCAACTTGCTAAATCAAGTCAGCCAACCAAGTAAATTTATTAGTCCAGCCCAGCCCAAGCGAGGCTCCGCTGCCCATCCTTCCTCCCAAGCCTGGGTCAATCCAATCATTCACCAAAAATCTCGCTCCTCCTCTTCCCATTCTCACCACCACCAAAGGCACCAGGCAAACGCGCTTCTTTTCGCCTTGCCCCTTGCCCTCCCACCATCATCATTCACCTCTTTTGAATCTCGTGACGGAGAATTTCAGACGTCTTGGCTTGGCCTGACGCTTCACCTTGCTGTCAAACAGTAGCACTGCTAGCCACAGACAAGGCTCTCCCCGTGCACCGGCACTCTCGACCATTCAGCATTCCAGCACACACCAGATTGCCCATTCATCTCCCCTACTCGCCGCCACGGAGAAATTGCCCGACTTCTCGCCCATAACCACCCGCGCCGCGTGTCTTGCCTAATCTAGACGCTTTTCCACGACAACAAAACAAGCTCTCTGTCGTGTAATCGTCGCCTTGATCCACCACCGACCGACCCTGAGCGACTTGTCCATCACGACCTTGGCTGCGTCTTCTTGTCGTCTCAGCGGTCAATGTTGCTGATTTCTTGCGCAACCTGAGCGTGCTTCTCGCTTCTGCATCTTTGACGACTCGTGCGCTTGCATACGGCCGCTTCCCCCGACCTGTTTCTCCCCACGCTCGCTCGTGCGTTTCAGCAGCCCCATCACCCCATTTTGACCACCATTGTCATGGCCTAGGACTCTTGACCACCCTTCGAAATCGACCTCGTTTTGCATCGACTTAATCTTCTCCAACAAAATTCTTACAATGTCTATTTTCACAAGAACGGCCAGTATTGCGCTGGCCGTATCGGCTTTTACACGCTTTGCCCACGCTCTCGACATCAATATCTGCGCCGACTACAACACGGCATCTGGCAGCAGCAGTACGTTTCACATCGTTATGCTTCATTCTAAAATGTCAATTGCTTCCACGCCGCTAACATGCTTACCTAGACACTTCAAACCTTCAAAGCAACGGCCTCTGCTCAGATCACTGCCGCGGCAGCTACGTTTATGCCATCACTTCGCACGAGAACTGCTGGTGCTCCAACTACGAGCCTGCCAAAGGCAATGTTGTCGATAACAAAGACTGCAACTTTCCCTGTCTCGGCTACCCTTTCGAATTCTGTGGCGGCAAAGACAAGGACACCTTTGGCTATATCAGTCTTGGCCCTCAGCCATCTGGCACCAAAGGTTCCAGCGATAGCGGCTCCTCCTCTTCCACGTCTTCCTCATCTTCCTCATCTTCCTCATCTTCCTCGTCTTCCACCAGCTCCAAACCTGTAAGTCTTTAATTGTCTCTTGGCCTGTCGTCCTCTTCCCAATCATCCTTCTCTGTCTATACACCCCATCGTCTAATTTGAGACGCTCGCCCGTAATCCGCTACCATGATCACTCCCGTCTTTCTCAGGCCTGGACCACTAGTTGGTATTGGCAGGGGTAGTAATCAAAGAGTCCAGGAATCGACGTCTTCCTCGAGTACCTCGTCGTCTACGTCCTTGACGCAGTCGAGCTCTTCATCTGTATGACGACCCCCGTAACGACCCCTTGAAGCAAATGCCGTCAGCCTCTCGGGCCAAATGTCGATGCTCGCCGATTTTCACGACGTGATATCGAGGCTGTCCATTGTATACACCAAGTGATGTACACATCCTGTGACGGCACAGAGAAATTGATGACAAGCTCGCTGCGCATATGCATTAAACCATGGTGCACGCCGAGTCGCTCTATAAAAGCTGTCAAATGGAGCGTCAAGTGACGACAGCTTGCCCTGCACGTCTCCAATGTTGGCCGTCACCCACAGCCTCTCTATATCTCTCACCAGCTCTTACTTATTGTCCCCACGCTAACAAATATTGCTCTAGACATCAGCGTCGAGTAGCGTCACCTCAACTGTCACGGTCGGCGGTAAGGTCACCACCATCATTGTGATGCCAACCAGTGTCGGTGATACCAGCCAAGAGAATAAATCTTCCCCTACTAGCAGCTCCGGCAGCTCTGGTGTCGCTGGTGGTGCTATTGCCGGCATTGTTGTTGGTTCCATCGCCGCAATCGCCCTCGTCGGCGTGCTCATCTGGTTCCTGCTGCGTCGCCGCAATCAGACGACAGACAATAGCGAGTTCAGAGACGATCCTAGTGTGCGCGGTAGCTCTCGCGGCAGACTAGGCTCTCATCAGCAGGACCTGAGCATAGCGGGCTCCGCCGCTTCTCCGGGCTCAGCTGGTCACCGCAATAGTATGCTACAAGCTGACCCTAGGATGGACCCGTTTAAGCAGGGCCTATACTCGCGCCAAAACGGTAGCGCCGAGAGCATCAACACGCTGCGTGACGACCACGACTACATGAGACGTATCCAGCAGCCCAAGGTGTTGAGAGCGACGAATCCAGACCCCGACTCGTGAGCCTTGTCGCCCCTCAGACGATTGATGGTCCTGCATTGCCCCAAAAACAGGCTCACATGCGCAAAGACTGTCGAGCCCAGTCTCGGATATGTAGAAAGGACCCCGCCATGACGATGTACATAATTTCGACTCAGTGGTCACCAGACTGTCGCATGTTCGTTTGGGAAAGCGAACCATTGTACGCTGATTTGGATACGGCGCAAGCACGACTTTGCGCAGCTGCCTCGCGTCATTTATCAGGGCCATGTTGTGCTCTGGGAGCATCACAACGTTTTTTTTCTTTGGATAGAGAAGGGAGAAACCTCGGCATGGCTCAATTCGCTAGTCAATTCGCTCACGGCTGCGAGGTCATTGATGTTGAAGCAGATAATGGGTCGCTTGAACACAGCGTGTGCTTGTACTTTGAAATGTTTTGTTTTTTTTATGATTTTGCATTGAGAGCCTCGAACAATTACAAACAAGAGGACTCGCCTAGCGGCTAGGGACATGGGGATCTTGACCCTTTTGGTCTATGAGTATGGATGTGTTTTATCTTTTTTTTTTACGCTTCATTTCTTGTTTTGCAATTCAAGTTGTACATAGGAAGAAGAGAATCGGCAAGGCAAGGGGTCATTGAACAAGGAGCATGACGAGGAAGTATAATTCTGTGTCGTATTTGATAGCGAAATACAGTACATTGCACATTCATTTTGGGATGGGCTTGAAACTGCAAACCTGATTCTTGTTGTACCGTCGTAACTTAAAATGGATGGTTATTTTTTTCTTTGTACATCTTGAACAAGCCTAGGGAACTTTGCCAAAGTTGATTGACGGCTCCTTCGTTTCGCGTCGCTTCCCCGATGCGGTGCGCTGCTGGTCTCACCGAGATTTGGTTTGAGGTCCTTCAGTGTGCCTTGCTTGCCTTTCCTGCCCTGCCTACCCTGCTACCCTAGATATATTTAGATGGTTTCTTTTTTGTTTTTGCGCAAACCACCTGTTGTGAGTTATCCAAAGGCCAGCAAACCGTGACCAAAAGAATGACGCCAACGAGTAGATACTAGAGGACAAACATAATCATTTTAACATGTTTATATTGTTGTACTTTACTCTTCGTCTACGTCGACCAAGTCTCCTTCATTTCGACTCGGCTACATGACTGGCCAAGTAACGGAAAAAAACAAAAACAAAATAGAAAAACAAAAAAAGATTTTTCGTCCGCCCGCCCGTCTTCTTGGGGTATCCTCAACAAAGACAACCAACCGGCCTGGCCTTACCATCTCGGCCCAACTAATTCTACTGCCTAAGCAACAGCAGTACAGGGAAAAAAAAAGAACCAAGACTCTTAATGATCCCAAAATGGTAATGATACATGTCATCAAAAAAATCGATAAGAAGAAAGAAATAAAGGGGGAATTGAAATCGTCAAGTGGTAAAAAAGTCGCTAAAATCAAAACTAAATCTAACACAGCATACATGGACATGTTTGTGTAAAGTCAACGCTCCTAGCGGGGATAAGGAGGCTCCCAGATGGCCTGGCCAATGACTCCATGCTGCTCGCCTTGGTGATAGTACTGTTGCTGCTGCTGCTGCGAGGCATAGGGGTCCTGCTGCCATGGTGTCGGCTGTCCGCTGGGCCGCTGCGCGTGGGGATGTTGCTGCGGTCTCGCGCTGTCATTGTAGTGGTGGCCGCCTTCGTATGCCTGCAGGTAGGGCTCGTGAACTTGTGTACGGGGTGGGGAGCTGTTTCGAGAATCGGTACCCCCCATGGGACGCGAGTGCGGATTGGTCTGAGCGTGTTGCATGAGGCCGGCGCTCTCCTCGCCGCCCCCGAGGGCCACGGCAGCGTCGTCTTCGCGGGCCGGGCGTGCGGGCGGCTTACCGTACGGGTTCTGGCTAATAGTGTGGGGGCTCGCGCCGACGGAGGGCTTTTGCTGCCCCTCCTCCTGCATGGTGGCAGTGCCAGGCCGGTACGCTTGGTAGGTGGAGGAAGCGCCGCCCTTGTGCTCGTCTAGGTTGTCCATATCGTGGGCGTCTTGGCGACGGTAGCTTATGTCTTCCTTGCGGCGGCGGACGCCGCAAAAGAGCCAGCGGATACCGCGGCCAAAGGCCTTGATAAAGTCCCAAATGTTCAGGGCGTCCCAAATGGCGGCGAAACCCAGGAAGCCGCCTTGGGGGCGCTCGAGCTCGTTGGCAACGCCACCGTTGCCGCCCTTTTGCAAATCGGGACTCGGGTAGAAACGCGGGGTGGCGCCGTAGTGGGTGTAGGGCTTGTACGGAAAAGCCCAGAGATGGAGTAATGCAAAGATGGCCATTTCGATACAGAGCAAGAGAGCGGGAATACCAACCTTGATGTCGGGATAGGCAAGGACCTTGTTGGTGTGAACAATGTGCAGTGTCGAGGTGCCTATGGAAATGGCAGAAGCTTGCCAGAAAGATAGGAAAACAACGAGCTTGATGGCGACAATCTTGATGAGGAGTTTCTGCTCCTTGAGAGCCTCTTTCAGCTGGACGTAGACTTGAATCAGGCAAAACATGGCAACGGTAACGGCGAGTGCGTTGAGTACAATGATCTAGCAGGCAGGTTAGTCGGCGCTGGTGAACGAGTATAGACTTGGGAGCTGCAAGCTTGGCATACCCAGATGTGAGCAAAGACGGGGTTGTTGGAGCTTTCGCAGTACTTTTCAAAGTACTGAGAGACAACGGCGGAAACGGTCATGGCGACGCGGACAAAGCAGTAGTGATAAACACCAATCCAGTTGATGTTGAACCAGGTGAGGCCGCTTTTGGGGGTGCGCCAGGGACCGCGCTGGCCGCCGCAGCAGGCGGCGAACCAGTTGACGGGCATGATCCAGGGCTTGATGGGGCGCATCTCGCGGAAGAAGTCTTTTTGAGAGTGCAGATCCGGGGCGCAATAGTGACAGAGCAGAGCGAAAAAGGAGGCAATGGCAAAGGCCTCGTAGCAGTCGGAAATAACCTGGAAGTAAATGGCGTGACGGTACCATTGAATCTGTAGAAAGGAGGAGATGGCGTAGACGGGGACCATGAAGAGGATACGGATGATGCTGCAGTAAATTAGTTTTGGGGGCTCCAGAGCGCAAGGCAGGCGGCGACGGGTGAAGCTTACTATCGCTGCTCGCGGGGCTTGGTGTAGTGGAGGGCGTGCATCCAGGCCAGGTACAAGCTGAGGAGGACGGCGATGAGTGTGCATGCTGCGCCGATGATGCGGGCCAGCTCGTGAAAGATGAGGCCGCCGACAAGTTCGATTTCGGAGCCGGGCTCGACTGAGGGGCGCATTAGCTTGTCGAGGGTGAGAGTGAGGGAAAGGGCGGTGGTGCGTACTGATCAGATGCTCCAACGTGTTGTTACACGTCAGATTCATCTTGTTGGAGGTGACAAGCTAGCAGCGAGGCCAGCCGTCTA
The DNA here is from genome assembly GCA_030411535.1 of Beauveria australis. Lineage (NCBI taxonomy): Eukaryota > Fungi > Ascomycota > Sordariomycetes > Hypocreales > Cordycipitaceae > Beauveria > Beauveria australis. The sequence continues at coordinate 34,133 of JAPERH010000818.1, forward strand.
CGCGATGGCGCGCGTTGGGTGCTGCCGATAGATTCGGGAGCGAGGCGGCTCGATGTGGCCGCAGAGAGGTGGTCGTCGTAGTCGGCGGCGGACGGAGGGGCGGGTGCAGTCGAGAAGGGATTACTCAACGGGTCGGTGAAAGCAGTGACGCATCAAGCAACGTGTAACAAGGGTTTGGGCGTCGAGCCAGAGTTGCAGCTATTTGTGCCAAATTCGACGACGACGTTTGGTGGTGGCGGGCGAGTCGCCGTTTGGCAGCTATCTAGAGAGTTTTTGTGCCGCGCGTTTCGTGTAACGACCACTTAATTATCAAATGGACGGTATCTCTCCAAGAACCGTTTGCCATAGGTGAAAGAGAAAGTACAGCTGTTGTTGCGATCGGGGCGCAGGAGAAAATATTGAGCAAACAAGAATGCCACGAGGTCTATTCGGAGCGGCTTGGGTCGTCGTTGCGCAGCTGAGCGTCGGCCGGGAAGGGCAACTTGGCGATTGGGAGTGGGAGGAAGTGGGCGGCGGTGATTGGAACGGACCAGACGGATGACATGAAAAAGAAGAAACAAATAAAAAGTCGTGAGAGATGCTGGTGAGAAGAGTTGTATCGTGCGAGTGCAGAGAAGAAAAAAAAAACCACGAGAGACAAACAAACAAGGAAAAAGAACAAGGTATATCGGTCAGATGGTGGGAGAAGGAAGAGTTGGCAGAGAGGGAGAGGGAGGCTAGAGGGAGACTTTGGGACGGCCAAGGCATCGTCAGGGTCGGCATGGCGCGTTACAGCCAGTTCTCCAGCCCACGATGAGCGGGCCGACGGGTGGGCGGGTGTACCTGAAGGGACTTGTAAGGCACCTGTAAGCTGGGCCTTGGCCGGCAGCATCTACAAGTATAGCGCCTGTACCCCGTATCTAAACTTGGCATTTTCATCTCGTCCGACACGAGTGAGCCAGTAAATATTTAGGCAATAAATAGCGCTTTGAGTAAAAGAAAAAAAAAAAAACAACAACAACAACAACAGAACGAAAAGAACTTAAAAAGCCCCTGCAAACTCTCTAGACTTCCATGCCTTGTTCGTTGCCCTTTTCATCTTTACACCTACTTGCTCTGTCTCGGGGCGAAACTCCAAACCGATAGGCGCATAGCGCATGAGGACGCACAGCCACCTTGTAATACAGTCTTTCCGTGACGTCTCACCTATTTTCAACAAGTGTTGCAAAAGGGCGCAAGATGTGAAAAACGGTTCATTAGAGATGCATCTCTTCATCCATCTACATCTCGCCTCTCTTCCTCATAAAACAACTACGCCCAACCTATTAACAAGCCTCCAAATCTCCCACCGAGCCGCCAAGGTCTTGGCTCCCAGGCTCTCAGCTTATTAGTGGGCTTTGCCCACGGCAATAACGTTGCACGCACTCTGGCCATAAGCCCCCCCCCCGACACAACCCCAGGCCCACGTCCCCTTTGACGTGCACCGCCTCATCCAAACCGATATTTGGCCATTCACAGGAATCCGAGGGACACGACCATGGCCAGGGATTTCTTTTCGAAAACGGTTACAACACTTCCCGATCCTCTTGTTCCCGCCGTTCTTCCGTCGGACCAACACAGGACTCGTTTCACCCTCTCAAAGTCGAGTCATGGCTGTGCAATTTCATACATGTGATTGTAATCAATAGCTGTCCACCTTGCCCTGCAACAGTTTGTCCGCCAAGACATATCCATCCGTGTGATGAGTAATTACACTTCTTTGAATAGTTTGGAACTTTCAAAAGAATCTTCTTTTCACGCCGTCGACGCCCTGCACATCACCGCAAAAAAGTCGTCGTATACATCAGAAACGAAATGAAATTTCAATAGTAAATAGTCCACATGTCCGTACCAACGCCGCAAGCATTCTTGTATATGAGAAATCGCCCTTGCTCTACTTTCCTCTCCTGCTCCCAGCTGTTGCCGTCTTTTTTTCATAATGATACATATTTGGCCTTTTCCTTCCCTAAACTTTGCCCAATTCCACTATCCAGCCATACAACCCCTCATCTTCTCGCTCGCTTTTCTCCCCTCTCATTCGGCGCAGTGCCCGCCCCCTCCTCGCTGCGTCTCTTGCGTCCCCGGTCCTCGCGGTGTCCGCGATCGTCCGTTCTCGACCCGCCGCTTCCACGGCCCACGCCTCCTCGGTTGGTGTTATTGCCGGCATGACCAGGCCAGTCTGGTCCGGCCCCCGGACCCCGCGGCCCTTGTTGCTCGCTACTGCCGCCATGGCCGCCCATGGACCGTCGATCGCGGTGCTCACCGTGGCTTCCGCCGCTCTTGCCGTCCCGCTCATGGCTGCGCGGCCGCCCGGATCGTCCCGACCGGTCGCGATTGTTGTCTCGGTACCCTCGGCTCTGGTCTCGACCGCTCCCATCGCCATTAGACGGGCCTTTGGGAGCGTCCATCCACCGCCCATGTTCTTGCCCAGGCGTCAACGGCTGCGTTCCACCCGCAAGCACCTGCACGTCCGAGTTGCCTCCCAGCATCTGCCGAGACGGGTTGTGTCTGCCGTGGCTGCTGCTGTTGTTGTTATTGTTGTTACTGCCACGACCCATATTGTCCATGGAGCCCTGCTGCAGAGCGCTATTGATACCCGCTAGCTGCCGACGACCACCCCTATGTCTGTCCGATGCTGCTGAGGGCCCAGTGGGAATGTTCCCTTCTCCGCCACGGTTGTGACTCGGCGGGGGACCTGGAGGTGGCGGCGGAGGTGGCTGCGGTCCCTGTGCTGACTTGCTGTCAATCGCGGCCAGACGGTCCGGGTGCATACCGCTTGGAGCCCCAGCTGCTTCGCCATTGGATCCGCCTTGCTTTCTTGAAGGGCCATCATGTGTTGATGGCGCTGATCCTGGCGTGCTGGCCTCGTACCCCGCGCGCCAGCCGCGTACTGATGCCGGACCCGAGGGTGGTAGTCGTTCCGTCGTCGGTGTCAGATTTTGGTCCGACAACGTAGCGCGATTATCTTGCTGAACCGCGAGGCCGGTAGGGGTAGCGTGCCCGCCTCTGACTGCACCGCGACCTCGTGGTCGAGGTCCCGATGGAGTTTCTGGTCCCTGATGAACAGGGTTCAGTCTGCCATAGTTGGGATCTTGGTACCCCGAGTGGTAGCGCTTTTCTGCCTCAAGCCCCCGAGGAGCTCCGTAGAACGCCTCTGAGCGATCAGCACCCTTATCGCTGCGAAAGGAACCAGACATGCCTGGCGAGCGGTCCCGACTGCGACCTTGAGGTCGATGATCAGCTACGTGGATGCGCCCGTGCCTCTCGTCAAAGTTGCTAGATGTTCCAGTGGCGCTTTGCTCGCCGTGGCGACTATCATGTCGAGGTGACTGATTTCGCCCACTTCGATCCCGATCACGGTCGCGACCATCGTTTCTGCTGGAACGCGCCGACGACTTATCATCACGCAGATCCAGCAGCGCCGCTCTTTCGGGATTGACATTGTCTGTGCCGCTGGCTTGTTCTGGTCGTCGAGACTTGGACCGATCCGGTTCTGGTCCGCCACGTGGCGGCTTGGCATTCTCCTCTTTGGCAAACAGTGCTGCACGCTGAGGGTTCATCATCGGTTCTGCCGGCCCAGCTTGCGGAGCTGGCGATGGAGCTTTCGCCTCGTCCTCGCCTCCACCTCTAGTGTTGCGCGGTTGCCGCTCCTGCTCTCTCGTCTTGCTGGCATCCCCGCTGGCACCATCTCTCTGTCGGTCTCGCTCGTTACGGCCCGGTCGGCCATCAAGTGACTCGCGACTCTCCCGGCCTTCACGCGGCTCGCGCTGGTTGCGACCCTCTCTACTCTCTCTCCCTTCTCTGCCATCGCGTCTTTCGTGGCCGCGCGACTGATTAAATCGCTCTGGCGTGTAGTGGCCCGGAATAGGCACATCCGGACGCGTGGGAAGATTAGGCCTGTCTGGAAGATTGTATCCCCTATCCCCTTTTGGCAATGTTTTGGGCGTTGAAGAGCGCGATTGACCCGAAGTAGACACTTCTTCCTTTCCTGCTTCGCGACCACCCCTTGACGGTCTGGCAGGCAAGTTATCTCTCCCAGGACCGCCTGAAGCGGCGATAAGCTTCTTTTGCTTCGAATCCTGGACTTCGCCATCTTCCTCTTCTCCAGTTCTAGAAGCGTTGACCTTGGCGGCTCCGGGTTTAAAGTCTGACGCCGTGGCACGCAGAGCCGAGGCAGCAGCCCTTTCATTTGTCTTTGTGCCGACATCCGCATTGGTGCGGAAAACCTGCACCAGAACCCACTTCGACTTCCTCCGCTGCAGCTCCGACAGAGCACCCTGTGCGGCAACAGATAGGTCCACGCGCCCTCCGAGCTCGTCTTCGGATACCGTCTTTTGCGCGGCTTCCTGCTGCGTGATTTTCTGCAACTGTGTCGAAAATTGGGAAGCCATAAAATCAATCGCCGGGAAAAAGTCAACAACAGACTTGAGCACCGTAAGGGCATTGCGGATGTGCATCCATTCGCTACCGCCCAGACAAGATTTCAGTGCGCTATTCATATTCTTGTGCCAGCCAAACAGCAAATCTCTGAATTGGGCATGTTCCACGAACGTCAAAGGCTTGCCCCGGTCGTCTAGTGTAAGGGCGAAGCCACGGCGCCCGTTGTCACGAGGGCCAATTCCTTCCGTCTCGTATGCACCAAGCAATTTCTGGGCATTCTTGACGTTCTTGCCACCAGACGCCGGGGCATTCTTGTGCCACGTGGAGAGGTCCTCCAGGATGAGCTTCAGAAAGCGTCCTAAATACTCAGCCTCGCGAACGCTACATGTGAAAATGAGTGTTCGCAAACGGTTGGCGTGGAAGAGTCGGTTGTATAGCGACATGAGCTTGAAACCTGGGGCGTTGTTGTCGTGTAGCGATTTGATGAAACGAAAAGTGTACTCGGTGTCGGCGGGCGAAATCAGCACGCGAGGCAAGATGCACTGCTCAAGGAGCACATCGGATATGGCATCTGCCTTGGCCGTAGGCCGAAAGGACTCTTGAAACAGATTCGTGAGGTATTTGGTCCAGTTGGCCTGCGTCTTGACATGCTTCTTGCGATCCTCCAGAAGATTGATTTGTGTTTGAGTGAGCTCCTTTCGTTTCTCGGTGCGCAGCTCTTGACCGCGACGTGACATGTCGCTCCGGTCACGAAGTAGTGCAGACTCCTCGGCCTTGAGGCGGTCTGCCTCCGTCTTGTAGATATCGGCTGGACAGTAGATGTCACCAAGTTGGAGCGCCCAAAATGTCGTAGCGAGTTCGGGTGTTATCTTGTCCCAAACTTCGGGTCGCGCGCTTGCCTTGACAGCATTGGTGAGTGGCTGAAGCGAAGCACTGATCTGGGCAATTTGAGCTTGGTTCTGGTCGATCACCGCAGCTAGCTCGGGTACAGAATCATCAGCGGCTGCCTTCTCCGCCATCGCCAAGTCGCCGTCTTTGTCGATTTGAGCGGGGGCACCCTTGGTTGCCTCAGGGTCCTCCGTATTCCAGTGGAAGACTCGCTGAGATAAGCTAGGCCGGCCAATGAGGAAAGCCAGGCCGACGTCGAGGCCGTAGGTTTGCATCAAGTCAGGTATCGAAGGCACAATGCTGTCAAAGTCGGGCTGCTCCATGTTGTTCCACAAGAAGTCGAGATATTGGATGAGCGTTTGATGCGAAACGTCAATAACAGAGGAAAGAAACTTGAGGTGCGCTTCATCCTCGGGAACCCGAAAAATTGTTGCCTGTCGGTACTGCGCTAAATTGACTAGCAGACGCGCGGCAAGCCCTGACTCGGTCAGAGCTTCGATGAGGCGTTTTGAGCTCTTGATGTTGTCGTATCTCTTGTCCCCGCCGCGCATGAGAGTGTGTTTGCGTAGAGAGGGAAAGCCTGCCATCGACAATATTTGATAGTCCGTAAAGTCAATCAAGTCTACAATGCCGCCCATAGAAGACATGAGCTCTTTCAGAATGATGAGATCTGTCGAATTGCCGTGGAACAATTGGTCGTTGACGTAAAGGAGAACGGGGATGGCGTTAAGAAGAGAGTACCGGCGAAACACCTTGCCAGTGAATTTGGACAGAGCTTGGAGCCACTTGCTGGTTGTCAGGGCGTGGTCAGCCTGCGTTCGGCTTCTCGACTTGCCGAGCGAGTTCATTAGCGACCAGACCAAGACGTCATAAGACAAATCTGTAAAGTACTTGGCGCATTCCACAAACGCCTCGATGAGATTGGGATATGACTCCAGCTGCTCGAAAGCGACTCGGAACACAATGCCCGGCGAGGAGTAGCTGGTCTTGGCCAGTTGCTTTGCCATTTCGCCCAAGTTCGTCAAAGAGACACGCTTCATTGTGCCTCTCGTTTCTGCTATGGCTCTGGCGAATGCTGTACGCATCGCAGGAAGTCGCGAAGTTTGTCCTTCGAACCACTCGGCATAGAGGGCATAGCGAGTCGTGGTCGGGTACAGCTTGAGAAGATCCCAGATTGCATTTACAACCGCGGCGTTGGCCTTGGTGTGACTGAGAGCGGGGAGAAGAAGCCTCTTCAGCAGGTCATGCCATCTCTTCAGATTTTCCTCAGAGCCATCTTGAGTCAAGCTCATGCTACCAATGCTGGCAAGCTTGGAAAGCAGCACCTCATCCTTGCCGATGCAGACACCAGAGATGTTCAAGAATGTGCTGCAAAGGGTGAATACATCATCAACTGTCTGACAGACAGGGATGTGGTCTGACCACTCATCCCAGTAGAAGCGATATGTCTGATTTTCGTTGGTGTCGAACTTATCGGGGAATGGCCAACGCCAAATCTTTTTGACAGGGAGACGAGTCAGCTTGACGCTGCCCTTTGGAATGCCAGTTTGATCCAAATCGGGCACAAATTTTGTAGGGCATGTGATGTCAGTGATCGATGTAGGTTTGCTGGCGTTGTAGACTTTGTCAACCGAAACGTTCAGGATGCGATGAATTCGGCTCAGAACATCGGGGAAGGTCTCTGGTATCCAAGGGAAGCGGCCTAAGATGAATAACGACTCCGGGATGGCACCGATAGTCAAAAGTTGCGTCAAAAAGGATACCTTTTGCTCCAGGGGCTCTGGTAGCTGCGGCTTAGCGTCCTGAGCCTGCTCAGAGGCCTGCTTCGTCTCGGCTTCGGTCCTCTTAGGAACCTCCTTGCGTACTGCGTTCGGGTTATCATCATCACCCTGTGGCAATACACCAGCCATGAGAAGAGCATTCATTCCCCCTCCCCTGGAAGCGCGCTCTTCCTCCTCCTTTTTCTTCAGCTCCTGCTCTCTCACTTCCTCCATCTTGTCATCCGCAGGCGAGAGGTGTGGGTACAGGTCTATGAGAGAGATGAAGCCGACCTTGACCAGCAGAGCGGCGAGGTACAGCAGATTGGCCGGGAGGACATCAGCTTCTGCGCGAAGCTCCGAATTGTAAAATCGAAGCTTGAATCCAAGTAATTGAGCAGCAACGCGGTTGCCTGGGGGAGGCAAAGTATTGGTTTCTTTGATCCATTGCTGCTCAAGATCCAAGGCGCCGTCCTGGTTGTTTTCGGCATTTGCGATTAGAGCTGTTTGGATTGTTTGTTCAGGCACCTGCCGACCTCCAAGCTCGAAAAAGGCGGCCAGATGAATGTCTCTTGCTCGATTCCAGAACTCGACATCGCGTAATTGTTTGGCTTCGGCATTGACTTCCTCGTCTTGGGGACTGGTCACCCAATCTGAGTAGTCGGGGTGTGCCCAAGTTGGAAGGCCAGCCGAGTAAGAGGCAGAGTTGAGTTTGACCTGCGAGCGCGGCCACCACGAGCTGACCCTCAAGAACTTGACAAAGAACTTGTACTGCTTGATCAAGACGGCGGCGGCAACGTCGAGAGTGACGTCCAGAACTCTCCCAACATCCAGGTCAAAGGTCCCTATCAAGGCCTTGACTCTTTCAAATGTGTGTTGTGCAAGCTCTGGAGGGGGTGGAGGAACACTACTCGTGGTGAAGAGCTCCGTAATGAGTTTTGAGTAGCCTTCTGACTCCTCCCTTAGCAGATTGTAGTTGGCTTGGCGATAGAGGAGGTTAGTGGCCTGGCGGACACCCAGTCTGGCAAAAGTATCACGGATCAGGCCGAGTTGTTGCAGAATAGGCGCATCTAGGATCTGCCGCATAAGCGCAGTGGAAACACCCGTAGACATGAGGAATTGTCGTAGGATTGGTTGGTAAAGGTCAGAGTCATTGTCCATGATAATGGCAAGCGAATCGAGGAACAAGGTATGAGGAACAAACTTGAAGGAATCCTTAATCACTTCCGTGTTCTCCTCACCGATTATTTCCTTAACGCAAGCACCTGCTTCCTCGGGCGACAGCTTACCAGCCAAGACGACATGAATAAACTCCTGAAGTAGGCTGGATAGCTCGACGACATCGATATCATCGCGCGCCTGAGCACCACGGGAGACGACATGATCTCTTCCAGCGGCAGCCCAATTTGCCAGTTGCTCATCTGTTATTATGTCAAAATAATAGTTGGAAGGCTTTGGCGGCTTGAGAGTCTGGGATTCTCGTCGCTGTTGTCGTGGACGCGCGGAAGAGGTGGATTCGGAGGGAGGATGCATCGGAGCAGGCTTGATAGGGGACGACGGTGTGCTGGCCGTACGTTGTCTCGAGGCCTGTGAGGAAGATTGCTGCGGGCCAGAACCTTGTCGTTGGCGAGTGGGCGACGGCTGAGGATATGGTTGGCTTTGTGGTCCGTTTCGGCCGTGAGCATGGGATGAGTCGCGGCGGCCAGAGGCTCCACGAGTTCGGCCACGGCCTCTATTATTACCGTCATCTCGTTCATGATGACCCATAACCATCTCTGCAGGCCTATGCGGTGAAGGCCTGCCGGTTTCGCCGCCCGAGGGTCTATCAGATCTCTTGCGCTTTGGAGGCATGGCGGCTCAAAAGTGCAAGGAAACTTTGCGTTTAGATCATGGGCGGGTAGGAGCGAAGGATACGCAGAATGTGTGACTGATTGCTGAAAAATTTGCGGCGGTCGTACAAGACAAAGCGGGTGCTGGCCGTCTGGGATAAAAATCGATGCGTCGCACGAAGGGTAGAGAACAACAAGGCTGTAGTCATCCAGTAGAGGGCTACAAAATGGACCAACCACGATGCTCACGTGGATAGGGATGGTAATTCGTTGTGCCTTCGTCGTCGTGGGGTTTGCGTCACTGGTGCGATTATGCGTCGCGGTGCTTCAAGCCTGTCGCAAAGGCTGATGAGCAAGCTCCGACGATGTCTAGGCTAGTGATGCCTGAATGGATGCGCGACGGAGAGCTTGAAGAGCGTGCACGAGCCATGCAAACAGCAGGACGGCGGCACGTGATGCGGTGCGCCAGTGGCTAGCGGTCGGCGTCTGTAACTTGGTGCATACGGCGAAATTATCCGAAATCGGTTTGAGTATGGTTCCTTTGGTTTCTGCCGAAAGGAAAAAACCATATGCATAACATTGTATAGAAAATATCCCTAAGATCGATCTACCTGTCAAGATACACGCCCAGAAACCTCCAGGCAGCCCAGTGTACCCAGGTAGGTCCCCGCTGTTCTTAGGTGCCTTGCAGTTGGGGAAAATTCAATTGCTAGCGGCCATTTAGGTGGGCATTACTAAACGTTACTAAGTTAGTCACATATATTCCCGGAGCCTGTATCGGAAGCTTGATTGCGCCATACAAAAGGGCTCCGAGGTGCACATACTTTTCTATTCCATCTTCAATTGCGACTCAGGCATAACATTTGATCATCGCTCAGCTCAAGAAGCAGCTTCATTTTGTTCTTGACATAATTTCTCATCAGCACTCCCTTGGAAGCATCTACAGAAGCTGACCTGCCCCGCGCCCCGTCGAGAGCGACATCGATGCCCTCGGTTAATATGGCTCAAGATACAGCCAGCAATGGCACGGCAAAGCCCAAATACGGTCAGTTACTGTAACCTGCATATTTAGAAGAAGCCTAGTCTCTCTTCAAACACCCATCTGTCGAGAAACGTTGCTGAATACCTGGAAGAAAGACGGTCGTCTCAACCTGAGAACCCCTTCGCCGCATTGATCCCGGATCAGCAAATCGCCATAATCCCAGAGTTCTCGCTGGAATCTGGAGCAACGCTACGAAACGTTCCAGTCGCTTACACGACGCGGGGAAAGCTGTCGACGACTGGCGACAATGCCATGGTCATTTGTCATGCTCTGACGGGCAGTGCAGATGTCAGCGACTGGTGGGGGCCATTACTCGGCGGTCCTGGTCAGGCATTCGACACATCAAGGTTCTTTATTGTCTGCATGAATAGTCTCGGCAGCCCTTACGGCTCGGCTAGCCCTGTTACGGCAAAAGACGGAGACGCTGCCAACGGCAGATACGGCCCCGAGTTTCCCCTCACCACTATTCGCGACGATGTCCAGTAGGTTACATCGAGAATCTGCCTTTAGTCATACAGTCATGCAGTCTAACAAGTCTTAGTCTGCACAAACTTTTGCTGGATGAGCTTGGGGTAAAGCAAGTCGCGGCCGTGATCGGCGGATCCCTAGGCGGCATGTTTGTCCTCGAGTGGGCATACTTTGGCAACAACTACATCCGTTGCATCGTTCCGATTGCCACCTCTAGTAGGCACAGTGCCTGGGGTATTAGCTGGGGTGAAGCGCAGAGACAGAGCATCTACGCGGACCCCAAGTACGACGATGGATACTACTCATTCGAGGATCCGCCTTCGACTGGTCTCGGTGCAGCACGCATGTCTGCGTTGCTCACCTATCGCAGCCGTGACTCTTTTGAGGCTCGTTTCGGACGCAATATCCCCGATGCTTCTAAAGTACAGACTATTCGGGAACGACCACGCCCGTCCACTCCTTCTGAAGCTCACTTCCACATTCACAATGATGGCCATGTTGTGAAGCGCACATCAGTATCTCGCAAGAACAGCGCGGGTAGCTCGAAACAGTCACCAAATGGCAGCAACGGCAACCAAGTGGTTGACTCGCCGGACCCTCAGTTCACAGGCCCCAAAAAGGTGGAGAGTCTCACCGGTGGCGAAGATCTACCAACATCGACGTACTTTTCCGCGCAATCTTATCTGCGGTACCAAGGAACCAAATTCGTGAAGCGGTTCGATAGCAATTGCTACATTGCCATGACACGCAAACTCGATACCCATGATGTTTCGCGCAACCGCGCGAACACGATTGAGGAGGCTCTCGCTTTGATTGAGCAGCCGACTCTGGTGCTCGGCATCGAAAGTGACGGGCTGTTTACGTTTGCGGAGCAGCGGGAGATTGCCGAGCACGTCAAGGACGCCAGGCTGGAGCGCATCGAGAGCCCCGAGGGCCACGACGCTTTCCTGCTGCAGTTTGAGCAGGTGAATCGGCACATTCTGGCATTCCTCAAGGAGGTTCTCCCCGATATTATGAGTAAAGAGGGTGCAGCAGCGGAGGAGGTGGGGGTGGGAAAGATTACCAAGTCGAGCACTTTTGGCGAGGCAGAGGTGGAGGACATTACGGCATGGTAGGGACGAAAAGCCACGCGCGATTGGGCGGCGATCATCTGGAGAAGGGCCCGGCGCGATTTTCAGTCAAGAAATTGGGGCGTCTGCGAGGACCAAACTGTAGCTCGAGTGGGCAGTCTGGCCTTTTTTGTTGACGAGAGGCTGGCAGCGGGTTTGATGAAAAGGAGACCCAAGGTGCTTAAAGCTGATAGATACGGAAGAAAAAAGGTAGACTAGAGACATGATGAAGAGAATAAAACGAAAAATCAATCGAACAAATGTTTCGTATGTATCTTGTGCAATTACGCGTATAATTACGCTGGTGACGGTTTTGCAGCTTCATGGTTTGCTAGTTACCCGTTGCTGTGGCTTTTTGTCACGCTATCATGCAGCCTTGCTCGGCCTTGATCAGCGAGCGGCCAACTTCCTAGGTAGCGACGACTAAATTTAGCCCCATTCGGGTGGTGGTTGGCCCGCGCGGCGGTGGCCGATGAGTAGAAACAAAGCATTTTAGGAGCGAGTCATTTGGCCAAGTTTCAAACCAATCACAAGCGGCCTGTATGATATCGTAATGCAGACGGGGTAAAGTGCAGGTCTGGTGTTTCTGCCATCTCACTATTTAGCAAAGGACAGGCGACGGGGTGGGTAGGCAGGAGGCGTGATGAGGGGCGGAATTCCCCCCAGCCAAGCCAAGCCATGTGCCGACGATTCAGACCTCGTACAGATTAATCCGTAGAAATTCTAGAAATTCTAATAGAAGGAGACGGGTCGGACTTCCGAGTCGGGCTGTAAATTTAGGCACAGCCATGGAACAGGTACGTAGGAGGGGCTCGCTGGGTTCTGAGAGGGCTGGTTGGTTGGCTGGTCGGATGGGATGGCTGCACGTGGGGGAAACAACGCTACTTTGTCGAGTATAAACGGGGCAGGCGCAATAAATTGATTGCTACGGAGTACGGATAGTTGCTGACAAGTAATAAGCCATCTTTTGCTATTTTACAACAGGGGGCCAAACACACCATTTCAGGTGGTGGTGGTGGGCAGATTTCATCAAGCCGCATTGAAGGGGATCGTCGGGCGGCCATGGCTTCTCGTCTTCAGTGGGCCGGAATGGCGTAATAAGGGTGCGGAGGGCGCTGCGCGCTGTAAATATGAGACCACAAGCCCCTCCCACCGCGCCGCCTTGGTGCCGTCGCCTCCAAACTTCATCTTTCGGTTTGAAAGAATGCCGGTTTTGCGGTCATGTGCATGATTGTCCGTCTTGAAGCGGCTGCTGTATGCCTACTAAATGTCTTTCAATCTGCCACCTGCTAGATACGTAAGGTACCTACTGTATCCTTTCGGTATACGCAAACTGCACGGTGCACAAAGCTGTCCAGCCACACGGTATACCTAGGAACTTGGGTAGGTAAGGTAGGGTGTTACAGAGAGCTTCAGTGAGTTGCAGCGACCGTTTTGGTGGTTCCGTTGTCTTCTTTGGCGACCTTGCCCGTTGTGGGCTCGCTAAACTGCCCTGAAACTCTGAACAGAACTATCTGCCCGTGTCACCGTGTTGTACGACAAACACTCCCACAATATCTGCATCGAACAAATAACAAAAATTTTTTCCCATCGTCTTCAAACTCGCATGCCAGCCTCTCTTGCTCTCTGAAGCTTTGCCCTCGCGCCGGCAATTGAGCCGAAACCGCGTTCCGCCTCTCGACCCGCCGCCAAGTCGGGGGCCATCCATGTCTTAATCGCACGCATTAAACCGTTGCCCACCACGACAAAGGGATACTCGCGAGGAGACGGCATGCGCCGAAATTTTCAGTCCTTCAACTTCGCGCCCGCGTCTCTCCCTCACGGATCAAATCACACAGCTTGATTATAAAGTTCTTTTTTTGCCGAGTCTCGAAACCTTGCGCCTGCAGACAGCGGCCCGGCAAACGCGGCACTCTTGCTATCTGCCCGCTGGGCGACGACGGAAGACTGCGGCCGCCGACCACAATCGCCATGCCCGAGTCCTCCGATCAGATGCTGCCGCCGCCGGCACAGGCGCCGGCGCATTCCAGTTACACGCGGGGTGGCAACAGGGCCTTTCACAACTATTACAACGACTACTCTCACATCCCAGACGCTAATTTGCGTCGACGGCTAGCGCTATCAGACGTGGACAAGGTTCCATTCGGAACGTGCCGTATGTGTCACCTCCAAATGATTGAGCAAAAAAGGCATGTAAATTAGGAGATGGTGCTAACTGGCAATCAATCCTATAGATGTCCGAGCTGTTTTTGTTGCCGGCGCTGGCTTCCTTTTGGATTCCTATAGCATCTTTGCCATCAACTTTGTGGCTCCTCTGGTGGGCTTGGCATACTACAGCCAAGAAGGCAATGGCAGTGGCCATTTACCTGCGACCATCAGTGAAGCCCTCAAGGCTTCTACAAGCGCTGGAACCGTAATAGGAATGATTTTGTTTGGGTGGCTGGCCGAGTACGTGAGGCTATATTTTCTTGACTTGCGACCCACTGACATTTGCCAGCAAATATGGACGGCGTCGCATGTACGGCATCGAACTAGGCATCGTCCTCTTTACAATATTCAGCTGCGCACTCGCTTCCGGAAGCCCTTCTATGAGCAGCCCGGGGGTATTAATATTTTGGCGCGTCTTATTGGTGCGTCTATCCGGGTGTCGAATCCGACTCGTGACTAACTTTTGGACAGGGCATCGCAGTTGGAGGCGACTACCCTCTTGCCAGTGTCATCACTTCCGAGTAAGCCAAACGCTCTATATCCGTCGCTACCAGAATGCTCATGATTATAGATTCGCGCCGACGAGATGGCGTGGCGGCCTGATTGCGGCCGTCTTCTCCATGCAGGGCCTCGGCCAGCTCATGGCTGCAGTGGTCAGCCTCATCACGACTGTCGCATTTCAAAGCGCCTACGACGGCATCGGTCCCAACGGTTCCTGCGATGCCGCTTGTCGTGTTGCCGCTGACCGCTCTTGGCGCATCATTGTCGGTGTTGGCGCTATCCCGGCGTGCCTCGCCATGTACTATAGAATTACCATTCCCGAAACTCCTCGATATACCTTTGATGTACAGCACGACGTCGACAGGGCCGACGCCGATATTCGCGCCTACGTTTCCAGCACTCGGCCGAAAGACACTGTTTCTACTACCAACACCCTGCTCCGGCCGGCAACCCTTTCCGTGCCAAAAGCGTCCTGGGCAGACGCGAAAGAGTTCTTTTTGAAGCCGCACAACCTACGGGCCATTGTCGGGACCTCGCTGTCTTGGTTCTTTCTTGTGAGTGTTTTACCTCGTTGATCTGACTAAAATCTTACTAATATGCCTGGAAAGGATCTTGCCTTTTACGGGCTGGGCTTGAACAATCATGTAGTCCTGCAGGCCATAGGCTACGGCAGCGGCAAATCACTGTACTACAAACTGCGGAATCAGGCCCTCGGCCTCATTATTTTGACCTGCGCGGGCTCATTACCAGGATACTGGACGGCCATGCTGACTGTCGATACAGTTGGGCGCAAGCCTCTCCAAGTATTCGGCTTTCTTCTCCTCACAGCTGTCTTTTGCGTACTCGGCTTCGCACTGGACTCTCTCAATGGGGGCTCCACGCTCGCGCTCTACATAATCGGGCAGTTCCTCTTCAATGCTGGCCCCAACACGACGACCTTTATCTTACCAGCCGAGTGCTTTCCGACACGGTATCGCGCGACTGCGCATGGAATTTCCGCAGCCATGGGCAAGATTGGTGCCATTGTCGCTCAAGTTATCAGCATCCCGCTCCTCAAGCAGGAAAGCTCCGACGCGCCTGCAACTTGCACGGGAAATCAGTGCTCACCGTCTCTCGACCGCCTCCTGCAGCTATTTGCATTATTCATGCTGCTTGGGACCTTGGTCTCGCTACTCATTCCCGAAACAAAAGGCATCACTCTGGAAGAGCTCTCCGGGGAGCCGCACACGAGCTACAACGACGGCTGCAACGGCAGCATCAAGGCGTTTCACCCACCGCGCCCGTGGTGGCATCCCAAAGAGCTCCTCGGCTTCTGGGGCGCGGGCGAGCCTGCCGGTTTCCACCAGCGTTCTGTGTGCTGGGGCGGCGGCCGCCGTGGTAGTCGTCACCATTCGCCTCGTATCGGCATCATGTCGTCGCCGCAAATGGTCGGCGCAGCTTCCGAGAGGACGACGACGGACAAGACGCGGTCCTCGCAGTGGCGCATCCTCGGCCACCGCGATAAGCGCAAGATGCATAGCACGACGGACAGCGAAGAGATTGCCATGATGCGGCGCAGCGCCGGAACGCAGCGGGACGATGCCTCGGACGAAACGGCCTATGTACGTGGCAACAACAGCCGAAGTAATAACGTGGGCGCCACAACGTTGGCAGCGGGACATGTTGATCCGCCGACTTGGGGGGCGGGCTGGGGACGTATTGACCGAGGACGAACGGCGCCTTCGTCAGAATTACAGGACGTAGGGATGCTGCTACGGAATTGATGAGATAATATAGATTTATTTGATTTGGAAGCATGTACACGGGCAAAGGCGTATATAGGCGGGCATTGTATACTTTTTTTTTTTTTTTTGAATAAGTTTCCAGGTTTTTCATGAGTTGATATGAAACGGTAAATGCAAGTTTCATTCGAGCAAAGGAAAAAGCGAGCAAGCATAAGAACCGAAGAAGAAGAAAAAGGCTGATCTCGTAGCAATTGATCATGAAAAACGCACCCCATAACGACCAGGCATCAAAACAAAGAAGATTTTAAAGATGTCGTAGCCAGATTCAATGGCCAAATCTACCCCCTTCTACCCTCATTTCCTCTCCCGAAACGCCATTTCTCTTTCACACATACATACATACGCGCGCGCGCGCGCAAGGCCGCCATTTTAACAACTATGGAACCTGGTAAGCACATGGGAAAAAGGAGATGATGGTATAATGGGATGATGAGAGGGAAAAAAAAAAAACATGCCTGCAATGGTCCTTGCACGTCTCGTAGGCTTTGGAGCGAAACTCGCCGTTTTCGCAGTACGAGTTGACGTTGGAGGCGTGGCAGTAGCCGTTGAGGCGCTGGGCGCAGGTGAAGCGGCGGTGGATGACGTGGTCGACGGGCGAGGCGAGCGCGCCGAGGGCGGCGGCGAGGATGATGGTGAGTGAGGCCTTTTTGAAAACGAGCAGTGTTAACATGCAATTTTGTTTCTTGGTCGATTGTGTATAGTCTTCGTTGGTGTCATTCGTCGTAGGCGCAATATAGCGACGGGAGAGCGCGCGCGTTAAGGGGGGAGGAGGAGGAGGAAGGAAGGAAGGAAGCTTCTCACCTTCATTCTGATGTTTTTGCTGGCTGTGTGGTGAGATTGAAGAAAAGATGCGAGGTCGGTTTTCTTTTTCGGGCTCGGGATGAATGGTGAAGAGTGACCTCGAGAGCAAGTTACATCGGAGGGCACTCCGGCCTACTTATCCAGCGGAGAGAAGAGGGGGGGG
>JAPERH010000819.1:0-59798 GCA_030411535.1 Beauveria australis
CTATATATGTATAATATTATATAAATAGTAAAATAGTACTATGTAAATAGTATTACTCTGTATAATTAGTAACTAGCGTCACGGTACCTGACTAGCTGCTGTGGCCCCACACATCCTTCTACAGCTACGCTTCAACAAGAAGTTGCCCCAACTATAGGTATAGGGCCGCGCGGATAGCATACGCGTCCGCTTCAAGCTCCAGCCAACTAGTTGACTAAATAGTTAGCCTGATGTGACATGTCGCCGATCCGAGGGCACACGTAAGGCTGAACGTGGACACTTGCATGAACCATTTTTAACATGAAGATTTGACAAAAAAATGTAATGACCTCTACTCGGTTCAATTCAACTTGGTCGTGAATTGTACAAGGCAGTTTCGACTGTACGCAGCGCACAATGGTAGTCAATCGCCGACTCACGGCCGAGTCGCTCATCGAATGCCCCAAGCGAAGCTCGGTAGTGCCAAACTACAATGGCGAATATGGCTTATACACGGTTTCGACGCATAAAATCGGCAGCGGCACTACCAAAAAAGTCTGCGTAATGCACTTTGCAGATGGCCAGTCTGTCCAACTGACTGACGACGCCACCGTGCACGACGCCTGCTGGATCCCGCTCACCAACAATGTCCTCTACCTCAGGTCGACGGAGCATGGATCGACAGAAGTGTGTTATACTAGAAGTTTTGGCAAGAGTCATTTCAAGATTGCCGAGTTTGATGCAGCCTTGACAAGCCTCAAACTAAAAGCGCTTGGGAACGGGACGGTAGTGTTCATGGTGGCTGGCCTGTCTGACGGCGACGGCATGCTGTACAATGAATCGACGGACAAGAAGCCAGATTCTGGCCGGCTCTTTGAATCTTGGCACGTTCGCATTGTGAGTATAAATAGTTGATGGTGCCGTTAGAGTCAAGTCGCTGACCATGTACTTTGCAAGTGGAACGAACTGTACCGTGAGCAGCGATACAGTCTGTGGTACAATGTCTTGCGGCAGACCAGCAACCGAAAGTGGGAGCTTCCCGAGATTCTACACAACCTTGTCCTGGAAAATACCATCGAGGCACCGTACGGCATGTACACGGCCGGCTTCACTCCGGCCGTGGACAACTTTGACATTTCCAGCTGCGGCGTGGCCTTTGTCGGCAGAGACTTGTCCAACAAGTCGCCGCAGAAGAGCGACAACTCGTATCCGTACTACGTCGCCATTGACTCGTACACGCTCCCGCCGGCGCAGAAGCCGCTGCCCATCTCGGTGCCGCCCAATCTCGAGGGCCAGGCTACGTGCATGCGAATGTCTCCCGACGGCACGACCATGGGGTTTTTGTTTTCTAGAGAGGGCGGCAATGTCGAAAACCGGCACCTTTACTTGTGCTCGACAAGCACACTCAAGTCGTTCAACTTTTTTCAGATTGTCAGCCGCACGGTGCCAGACGACGATTATAATGCGCCGACTCGTTTTGACTTTGCGGGAGATTCGTTTTCGTGCGTCTTTATGAGTGAGCGCTGCGGTCGGGTCGTCGTTTCGTACCTCAAGCTCGGGGAGCACAGGAAGCCCGTCGTCATCTTTGATCAAGGCACCGCGGCAGACTACCGCCCAGTGCTGCAAGGCGACTGGAGCAGGCTGCTCGTCTCTAGCAGCACTTTTGTCGACAATAGCCTCTGGCAGGTTGTCGACGTGGGCGAGCAAAAGATTGTCCGTACGATTTCGTCGTCGACGCGCAATGGCGAAAAGTTTG
Organism: Beauveria australis; assembly: GCA_030411535.1. Taxonomy (NCBI): domain Eukaryota; kingdom Fungi; phylum Ascomycota; class Sordariomycetes; order Hypocreales; family Cordycipitaceae; genus Beauveria; species Beauveria australis. The sequence goes on from JAPERH010000819.1 coordinate 1,736, forward strand.
GATTGCACGCCGGCATGGTCTCTGAGTTTTGGTTCGAGGGCTCCGAGGATACGCTCATGCATGCTTTCATGGTGCGTCCTGCAGATTTTGACAATGGAAAGACGTATCCCTGGATTCTGGCACTCCATGGCGGTCCCGAGGGCGCGTGGACGGATGGGTGGAAGCAGCAGTTCCACGCAGCGGCGTGGGCTGAACAGGGCTACGTCGTGGTGCTGCCAAACATGACTGGCAGTACTGGGTTTGGCACCAAGTTTCGAGATGGTGAGCTCTCTGTCGATGAGATTTTCAACAATTGATTGCAGGCTAACCTTTTTCTTTTTTTTTTTTTCCACAGATGTGCGCGGATCGTGGGGCGGACGTCCTGTGGAAGATGTCATTCAGCTAATCAAGCATCTGGAAACTGTACCATATCTCGACCAAAACAAGGCAGTGATCCAAGGTGCAAGCTTTGGAGCGTACCTGATAAGCTGCCTCTTCAGCCACGAAATCATTACCAAGGTGAGCCCTACGTCTTCTGCACAAGTCAGCGCAATGCTGACATGCCAACAAAAGTTTTGCGGCGCCATCTGGCACGACGGCATCTTTAGTCTGCCGACCTGGCTCATGCAGACGGACCAGATTGTCAACGATGGCAGTTTTGGCGAGAGCACGTTTCCGTGGACCCGGCCCGAGAACCTCGACCGGTTTAACCCGGCCCGGCCGGACCGACTGGTCAAGTTTCGCAACGCGCCGCCGACGCTCGTGACAACTGGCGACAGGGATTACCGGTCGCCGACGACGGAGGCGCTGGCCATGTTCAAGACGCTGCAAGCGCAAGGCGTGCCCAGCGCGCTCCTCACGTTTTCGGATGAGGGCCACTGGATTACCGGACGCGATGAGAATTCGCTGCGCTGGTACCGTACGGCTTTTGAATGGGCTGACGCTTGTGTTGCTGGAAAGATGAAGCGCGGTGACTCAGATTATTAAATGGATGGATATTGTTAGAATTGTATGAAGAGATTTGAACTCTATAGAATTCGACGCAGATTTATTAGAATTGGGTCAGTGCATTCAGGGCATCAGATGCAAAGATGGCCAAGCACGTCTCCAAGCGTCAGTGTCGTCTCAACATCCGCAATAAACCCTTTTGAAAAGGATTTGAAAAAGAGAATGAAAACGACAGCACGCATTATTCGACTTGATGATGGACTTTAAAACGGATTCTTGATGATGTCGAGATTGCGCTATTGTTGCTATTCTTCTTACCAGTACAGTAATGGCTTGATCTCCTCTTGCTTGTCAGTGTGATTATGGCATTAAAATTTACGGCAATGCCTTTTTACCGCAGTCTCTCAATCACGTCTAAAAACAGATGATATGAATTAAGTATGTTTAACCTACAAAAAGAAGAAAAAGAAATAACGTCCAAATTTCCACTCTGTTATGCCGTCGTCTACTGGTGGAATCCGCAAAGTAATCGCTCAGTTCTTCATCTCTCAGGCAACACTACTCTCCTCGTCGGCCGCAGAAAAGAAATGGAAGCACTTGCAAAAGAGAAAGAAAAAGATAAAGGGAAAAAAAAAGAGAGAAAAAAACCCCTGCAGGTTGCCATGCTGTGCAAAGGGGTGACAGCAATGCCACCCCCGGGCCTTGCCAAAGATCAAAAGACTACTCCGTACAAAAGTACCACCCGGACTTCCGCGACTACATCACCGTAAGCGGGCGTGCAGAGGCCATTCAAGGTCCCCAGCACCAACGCATATTTCCTTGCCCGATACGAACGGGGAATTGACATTCAAATCCGCGGGCTACTGCACTGGATCGTGCACCTGCTGCCTCGTTTCACCTGCGAGCGAGAGAAAAGGGCCTCGTCATCAACGACGGGTCGGACATACTCGGCCGTTTTACCGTTTGTCTTGCTCAAACAGATCTACAACGCGCACAAAGGGGGCTGCACTTTTTTTTTTTTTTTGGTCAATGATGAATCTGCGCACGCAAGCTTGTTCGACAAGGGATAGTCGCCGATGCGCGGGCGTTTGAGATTGCGCTGCGAGGGAGGGAGGGGAGCACAGACACTGCACAACGACCTCGACGATGTTGGAAGAAATATATAAAAAAATAAAAATAAAAAGTAAAATAAAACAAAATAAAACAAAAACCGAAAAGTAGTTGTGCGTGATTTGACGGGGTAGGGAAGACGTGGGACAAGAAGCTTCCAGAAGGGCGACGAGACCCGTCTTTGACCGCGGATAACTAATACGCCACGTTTGGCAAGCAGCTCCGATTGCTTTGCGGTTACAGACGGGAGGCTTGATGATGAAAAGACAGCGAAACCGTAAACAGATGACGAGACATTGCTGTGATTTGCCAGACATCCGGACGTCGCACGCGGCGACTGCCGACGGACAAGTACTCTATTTAAATTGAACCTATCATTGTTCAGCCTTGATCATCTTTTTTAAAGGAGTAAGCGATGGAACCAATGAAAGATGGGATGAATCATGGGACCCAGTTGCCATGTTTCAGTGTCTTGAAAGTTGGCAAGGGGTGGAAAAGGTACATTGCCGATCCACGGCCAACACTATCGTGTAATATCTACGGAGGTAATCCGTATTCAGCCAGGATAAATCATCTTGTAGTAAAAAACAAGATTTCGATTTAGTGAGTCCAGTATAATGTCTAATTTTTACCATATTTTTATTACTTTCCCAAAGGTATTTATCAGTACATCTATCCAAAGACTGCTGTGGCCGTAGACCGGCCATGTTTCCCCCCCTCCAAGGGTTGCCAGTCGGATGGCGCAATCAATCGGAGGAGCTTGGCGATTGTCAATCGGCTTGCTTTCTTCGTTTACTCCTTTGTCTTGTACGGGAGAATCCGTCTGAAACATTGGTCCAGTCCCCAATCAACGTGCCACGCAAAAGCTCCGCTTTCTCATCGGAAACCACATGGCGAAGAAGAGAGGGGGGGGGGGTATATCAAGGAATACCTGGGTGTTGTTGTCACTAGCTTTCCTTGAGCCAGTAGCCTTTCGAGGCTCGTTTACAGATGGTCTGTGGTTATGGCAGGTAAATAAATAGTATTTAATGCCCGGTCCGGCAAATCATGTTTATAAGAGAGCAAAAAGCCCGTTGGTAATTTCCATGGTTAAAAAGAAAATCACTACAACTTGAAGCAACAGTCTTTCTCTCTCTCTCTCTCTCTCTCTCTCTCTTTTTTTTTTTTTTTTTTCCTTTTATTATATATAACATGAGAAAGCCAGATACTGCCATGATGGCAGCCGGCGAATCATATTGCCTACACACATTCTTTTCATCCTCGTCCTGCCAACGAATCAGAATAGCCGCCCATCTCAAATCCATCCCTCTCACCATGCTATACCTCGATCTCCGCGACGACACCAAGCACATCAACAACGACTCGTCCCGCAGCGCCGCCCACCACGTCGCCACCCTCATCGTAACCCACAGCGACGGCACATCCACCGCCATCCGCCAAGCCGTCGACATTCTCGACTACTTTGAGGAGCGCTTCCCCGACACCTGCCCCCTCCTGCCCCCCGCCAGCCAGCCCCGCGCCCGCGCCCTCGTCCGCGACTACATCAACATGGTCGCCGTCGACGTCGACCACCACCACCATTACCACCACAACCAGCAACTCCGTCTCGAATCGAGCCAGCGTCACGGGCCACGGCTTCGAGGAGCAGCATCAGCGCGCAAACGTCGTCTTTCGCCGCGCCCTCGCCTCGTACCAGCAGCTGCTCGAGTCGACGCGCGGGCCCGACGCCGCAAAGACTTGTCTGTATACCGTGGGAGACGCCATCACGCTCGCCGACGTCTGTCTCGTGCCGGCCGTGGAGCAGGCCATGGCGTACGGCGTCGACATGGCTAGTCTGCAGCACGTTACAAGGATATACAACCACTTGAAGAAGCTTCCGGCTTTTACCGATTTTGACTGGCGAAAGCATGCGACGGCGAGTCGGCGGCTGTAATTTCAGTCCCAAGAGAAAATCAATTGTGCTTTTTTTTTCCTCTTTTTTTTTTTCTTTCATGGGCGATTGTTTCAGTGGCGTTATTTTTTTTTTTTTTTTTTTTTTTTGGGTGTGGTATCGGCAGTCAAGAGCGGGCGCACTGCATTCGTGGCAAACACAGATCAAAATCATGTTTTAATAGCTATTTACTTGGTTCAATAGATCAATCAATGTATAATTCATCCACTTTATTATGGATCGATCTAGATCTAAGTTCTAGCGCTCCCATGGCCTAGACGATCCCCTCCCTGTAACCTTGCGGCGATGCTCCTCCTTTAAGCACAGAGGGAGCTGGAGAGAGTTGGTGAGCTTATTCAAGCCGCATCTTGCGTCTCTCGGCATGACGAATGTCTTATTGGTCCGATTTCTAGGACATCAAATGAAAGTTGTGTAGCCGAACAAAGTACGGAGTACATGCAAGCGATTGTATGGAAAAAAAAAAAAAAAAAGGAGCTGGGATGCGACTTTGAAGCAAGACACTGGAAATAGACTTATGAGACTAAAAAAAAAATCACCTCTTGTCTGTACAAACTCTCCTATTCAAACAAAGCAATGGTCGTTTTGAAAATGTTTTGCGCCTGACCTTGCAATGCCTTTTCCTCAGCTTCCAAGCCAAAGGGTGCACCCGAAACAATTTGCTGTGTCATTTTGTTGGCTGATGACTCCAACGCCTTGAGAATGCCAAAGACTATAGCTGAGCCCATTGGCAGCTTAGAGAAATTGTCTTTAGCTGCCAAAAGAGTCGTCATGACCTTTTCTAGATTCTGCAAGGTCCCTGTTGCCGCTGTAATCAACTCTCGTTCGTCGAATACCGGGCGTTTCCCCATGCCCTTGAATAGCTCGGTGGTCTTGTCAACTTGCTTCAAAATCCGTTGCGCTTTAACTGCAATGAAAAAAGTGCCGAGGGCTTTGCCGTTCCATTTCGAGATGCTGGTATCCAATTCACCAACCATGCTGCTTATATTTGTCATGGCATCGGAACCAGCACTGGCGTTGATGACCTCGAATATGCTGGCAGCTACACCGATGAGGGCGGCGATGGAGCCAAAGTTGAACCGCATAGCGTGAGATTTTGCAATTACCAATTTCGTACCTTTGGAACGATTGAAATGATTTTTGCAGAGCAAGATGATTCAAAGTTGTAGGTACATGAGAAAGTGAGAAAGCTGAAGGTCCGGATTACCAGCGTCAGCGTCAGGTTGGGATTTATCCAAGTTGCACCAGTTTACAGAATGAATCCCCTATTTTGTCCAAAATATGAGACACGTCTTTCCTAATTCTCCATCGGAAATGCCGATCCGTGATTCAACCCCATGATGTAGGTCTTGGAATATAGACTGTAAAAATCCAGATGGAATGTTCTATTTAGGCCAGAAGCCGACTAAATCTTATATCCACCAGGCAAGATACGAAAAGTAATCTGATCTTTCAGATATCTAGATGATTTCTATTCTGAGAGTCATTATTTTTCCCGTACAGACAGAGCACGGTGCTATTTGTGTCCATCGATGCGCGGCAAGGATGCAAACAGGGTAAGAAGATGTGAACCGCTGAGACACAACACCTCAAATCCGCTGCAGCTGACGTGGACTTTTCAGACATGGTAGCGCGCAACACAACTTGCGGTGAACGAGGTATCGCAGATGTGGCATACTAAATAGATAGCAAGGGCAGGAGCAAGACATACATATTAAGCTCTCTGCGTCATAAACACTCTGTACTTTAAAAAAGCCAAAAAAAAAAAAAGCCGTCCTAATAATAAAAGGGAGTTGAGAGACCAATTTGCGGTGCAACTATCAGTACGGAGGACCAGGCTCTAGGTGGTCGACTAATTCAGACGACACAATTGTTCTTACCACTGCAAAATATGTCCTCTCTTATCTCTGTGGTCTTTTACATACTGCTACTACGGCAAAGAGAAAGATTTGCTTCAATTTATGGTTTGATATTTGAAAGATGATCGCAGATCTAGTCATTGATGTAGCTGTCGAGATAGTAGTGGGCAGTGCATTGAAACGCATCGCATGGTGAGCTGAGGATCAGGCGTCTGTTATAGTGGCGGTGAAATTTTATACAATTCGTTGTTTTGCGAGACATGAGCGGTCAATACCAAGGCGTAGATCTGCGGGGTGTGTCGGGCTGATCCCCCTGTGTCTTGGAAAAGCCAGTTCTCACTTGCCCTGTGGCCACTCCGTCTAGCATTCATCTTATTTCAGCTGTGCGTCGCAAAGTCTGTCTTCTTCAAGCTGTATATCTTGGATTTATCCGTCGCCCAAGTCCTTGACAAGCACCTGTTTGCCACAGCATCCCTCGACAATGGCCACCGTTGAATCTTCAGACAAAGACCCAGTCCATATGCAGGACTACATTGACTGGTATCAAAACCAGGTGGTGCTTTTAACGGGAGCCACAGGCAGCCTTGGAAATTGTTTTCTTTACAAGCTCACAGTTCAGTTGCCAACTACCAAGGTGTATGTATTGTGTCGCGGAACAGTACAAGAAGCCATGCAGAAATGGGAAGCAAGCATTCCAGAGCAGATTGACGATATCCTTGATTCCGGCAAGGTTCATTACATCAAGGGCGATATGAATGATGACGGCTATGCTTTGGATTTGGAAGATTTGAAGCGCCTCCAAAGCGAGGTAACAGTCGTCATCCACGCGGCGGCCAACATTTCGCTTGCTCAAAGTCTCGTCGAGTCTGTTGATAGCGACACTCTGCCAGTAGTACGCCTTGCAAACCTTGCTCATTCTTTCCAGTCACTGCGCCTGTTTGTGCATATATCTTCGACATTTGCACAGATGCATATGCCAGCCGGGGTTGTCGAGGAAAAGATCAACGTCGTGGACGAAAATGAGCCTTCTCCACGTGCTCAACTGGCGTCAATTCTTGCCACCGGGAAATCACCATACACCAGCCGCTTCATCACACCATATGGACATGGGAAATATCTCGCAGAGCGCCTTCTCATGGAATACGAGGACCGATTTCCCATCTTAATGATCCGCCCCTCGAGTATAGCACCCGCACTGCAGGATCCATATCCATTATACGGTCCAGACGGTGCCATACCATTACACACCTTTGTGGCCATCACCATAGCGCGTGGGTTTGACTTTTGGGAAATGATTGGCGTGCTACCACATGAGTATATATTTGATGAAATACCTGTTGATTTCGTCGCGAATCTTGCCCTGCTACACGTGGCAACTGGCACAACAGGCATTGTCCACGCCGCAGCGAAGCTTTGCGTCCCACTAACAGTTGCGGAAGTAATACAAAAGGGTCGTAAATACACGTCAAAGGAGAGATTAGAGCGTCTGGGTGCCAGCGGCAATCTGAAAAGGACACCGCGGCAGTTGCCCTTGGAGTTTCATACCTTGTGGACGGAATCATGGCGGGATTGGATCTTTGACTGTAAGCGCTCGCAGCATTTGATGGGTATCAGAGGCCAGCTCGGACTGGAAGTTCCCAGCAATTTTGAAGATTTGTTTCGACAGCGTACTGAGAAATGGTCAAAGGCCCTGATTAGTCTATAGAATATTGGGAGATGCATGGACAAGGAACAAAAGCGCCGATGGTTTTATTTAGTATACGGATATGGACTGACACAATAGATTATGATGCTAATGTTGCTTTTTGTCAATTTCGGAATCGACTGGTCACAGCGGTGTGCCGCAGATTGAGACCTATCCGTTCTGTTGCGTGAGACAATCCGTAGATGCTGTAGACTGCAGTAAGACATGCTTTTACGAGAGATCAAAACAACGCATAAGATTTCATTTGTGAGACAAAGCTGACAGGGGACGCGGTCGAGGTGATATCGGAGCACCATATCAATTTCGGACATTTAGCCCCTGCCCTGCTGTAAATTTAGCAACCTAATGAGAACTCTGCCAAGCAAATTTCTTTTCAAAATGGAATATTCAAGTACCAATCACCAAAGCGCAGAGGTTAGCAACCTGAGCAGTTGCCATAGCCCAGAGTCTGTTCTCTTGAAAAAGGACGAAAGAATGGACACACACTCACACATTGCCATTGTCGGCATGGGCATTCGCCTGTCTGGAGGCGTCACGACCCCCAATGAATTTTGGACGCTGCTCATGGAAGGCAAAAACGGGCTCTGTCAAGTGCCTAGTACTCGATATGCCATCAATGCTTTTCATGCACCGGGAAAGCAACAAAGTGTCAAAACGCGAAAAGGATATTTTCTAAAGGAAGATCCCGACCTCTTTGATGCCGACTTTTTTGGTATCAATCCGAAAGAGGTAGAAAGAATGGATCCGCAACAGAGGCATCTACTTGAGGTTACGGCCGAGTGCTTGGAAGATGCCGGGGAGACGGCGCTTAGAGGCACAAAAGTTGGCTGCTTTGTTGGTGTATTCGGCGAAGACTGGCTTAGTCTAAGCAGCCAAGATCCCCAAACGGTTGACAGATACTATGCTTCCAGTACTGGGCATTTTGCGCTGTCTAACCGGATATCGTATCAGTTTGACTGGCACGGGCCGAGCTTGACGATACAGACGGCTTGCTCCTCCTCCATGGTTAGTCTTCACGAAGCCTGCCAGTCACTGCTAAGGAATGACTGCAATGCCGCAGTAGTTGGTGGCGTGAATCTAATACTGAGCCCCACCATGACTATGGCAATGTCAGACAGCAAAGTTCTCGCTGCCGACGGGGTCTGTAAGACGTTTGATGCGGCAGCAGACGGATACGGACGAGGAGAAGGTGTGACTGTCATCTTGATAAAGAGACTGCAGGATGCTATCCAAAACAATGACAACATCCGGGCCGTTATTCGCGCTACAAGCACCAACTTTGACGGCAAAACTCCGTCAGCATCGGCGCCGGATGTTGACAGACAGGAGAGTCTAATACGGCAGACATATCAGAGAGCTGGGCTTTCCAATATTGGAGAGACTGCTTTTTTTGAATGCCACGGGACGGGTACACAGATTGGAGATATTGTTGAGGTAACTGCTATTACCAGGGTGTTACAAGGCGACAAACTTGACTCAGGACTCACATGGATCGGATCAGTGAAGCCGAATGTCGGGCACACTGAGGGCGCCTCAGGTTTAACTTCAATCATCAAGGCTGCCCTTTGTCTTGAGAATGACATTATCCCACCCAACCTTTTCTTCAATACTCCAAACCCCAAAATACCATTCCAAGCGGCCAATCTTTCAGTGCCTCTTGAGCCACAGCCTTTCCCTGCAGGTCGGAAGAAACGTGTCAGTGTCAACTCGTTTGGCGTGGGCGGTTCAAACGCTCATGCAATCCTAGACTCGGCCGGCTCCTTTCTAAGCTGTTCAGTCGGTCCATTGCAGAACGCGACACAGACTGGAAGCTCCAACCAACGGTACCTGCTGGTCTTGTCGGCTAAGCATCCCGACGTGCTGGAGAGACGCATCGCCAGCATTGTCGAGTACAAAAACACAAACGGAGATTGCAGCCTATCAGACCTTTCCTATACGCTGTGCTGTAGACGAGAACATTTTGGTCACCGCGCCTTCGCAATAGCCAGCTCACAGCGGCCGCTATCGCGGGCCGACTTTCGCGCATCCCACCTGCCGTCAGGTCCTCAAGCTGTGACGGTGTGGCTATTCACCGGTCAAGGTGCGCAGTGGGTTGGCATGGCGCAGCGGCTTCTGACGAATTCGACTGAATTTCAAAATGACATGGAGCATCTCGAGGTTGCATTGAGATTGCTTCCTGACGCACCTGAGTGGAACATTCGGGAGGAACTTGCTAAATCTGCCTCGGAGGGCAGTCGCATAAATGAGACGCAAATTTCGCAGCCGCTGTCAACTGCTATTGCAATTGGCTTGGTTAACCAACTCCGTCGTTGGGGTATTACGCCTTCCGCAGTAATTGGACATTCAAGTGGCGAGATTGCCGCCGCGTATGCCGCTGGGGCCATATCAGCCGCATCCGCCATCAGCATGGCGTACTACAGAGGGCTGGTGTCGAAACTAAGGGAGGGTGAAGGCGCCATGGTGTCAATCGGGCTGGGTTGGATGGAGGTACGGTCATACTTGCAACAAGTCACTGACGTCGTCATCGCTTGTCGTAATAGCCCCCGAAGCACGGTTTTGTCTGGGAGTGCTCCCGGACTGGAGAAAGTCATCAACCTAGTCAAGCAAGAGCATCCCCACGTATCTTGCAGGAAGTTACGGGTGACAGTACCATATCACTCACGTAAGTTTATGTACCCTGGACCACTTTCGCCTGTATGTTGACCCATGAAAGCCCAAATGCGGGACGTATCGGCATTATATGAACAGCGTATCTCGGACATGATTCAGCATACTGATAGTATGGTACCAATGTACTCGACAGTATTGTTGGAGAAAATCACGTATCCAGCAAAATTGGACGCGTCGTACTGGGGCCGTGGCCTTGTTTCTCCCGTGCAGTTCAGCCAGGCAATTGAGCATGCCTGTTCTGACTCTGGTGATTCGCAGCTGATATTTCTCGAAATTGGAGCGCATGCCACATTTTTTGGATTTATTAAGCAAATAACTGAAGAAGGAGGCGCTGGCAGCGGTCGTATGCCAATCTACATCCCAACACTAACACGCAACGACCCCGATGCCAGTGCACAGTTGCTCTCGGCTGTCGGCCGCCTTCACAGCTTGGGTATTGCCCCAGACATGCCCAGCGTCACTGGGGTGAGAAATGTCTTGTGCAATTTGCCGCTTTACCCGTGGACACACCGCCGATATCGACATGAGAGCCGTTTGGCACGAGACTGGCGGCTGCGGGCTGCGCCTCATCACGAACTACTTGGCTCTAGGATGACGGCCATGTCCGACCTCGAGCCAGCTTGGAGAAATTTACTGCAAGTCGGAGATGTTTTGTGGATAAGCGATCACGTCTTGGATGGGAAAGTGATATTCCCCGTCGCTGGCTACATCACCATGGCTGGCGCGGCTTGCATGCAGCTGCGCAACCATAGCGACTCCTTCTCAGTGCGGAATCTTGTACTTCATTCATTCCTCACGCTTCTTCCGGGCAAGCAACTAGAAGTCCTTACCAGTCTTAGAAAGTCAAGATACAATGATTTGATGGAGTCAGAGTGGTACACCTTTAGCGTATCCTCTTACGACGGGACTGGTTGGACGAATCACTGCGATGGCCAGGTTCGCGCTGAATGCGGCAACGGCGCAACGGAAAATCAGGAATGCGGCATGGATTCTCCACCGTATTATTCACGTAAAGTCAATGCAGCACAGTGGTATCAATCTGCAAGAAAACGCGGCTACGCATACGGTCAAAGTTTCCAAGGCCTTGACGACATTACGGCGGATCCAGTTGAAATTGCCGCCATCGGCACGACAGATGAGACAGTAGACCCAAATGAAGACGCAGTCTATGTCATTCATCCAACTGTCATTGACCGTTGTTTGCAGTTGATGGGTGTGGCCCAAGGACATGGTCTTTCTCGTCGGCTTCCTGGCTTGCAAGTACCAAAATCGATCGAGTCCGTATTTATTGCCAAGAACGGACCCAAGACTACGTTCAGTGTTCGGGGTATTGATGATGGAAATCAAAGCCTATTATGGAATGCCGTTGCTTGGTCTGATGGAAGAGAGGTGCTGTCTATCCGGAACATGCGTAGTGTTGCCGTGAGCTCAAGGTTGAAAGCAGCTAAACCAATCCCTTCGCTGACAAGTCTGAGATGGTCGCCATTGCTTGATCTGCTACCGTTGTCAGAGCCACATCTTCTGACAAAAGGCTGTGGGAATATTGGGGAGCCAAAGCATCCTTGGAGTAAGTTCCTCGAGCTGCTTGGTCATTCTCGGCCGCCATTGCGCATCCTTGAGCTTGGTGTTGCCGCTCCAGTCTTGACAAATTCTAATCTGGAGCAATTGCGAACGAATGAAGGCACCCGCCTTTTTTCTTCGTATACATTGACAAGTGCGTCAACCGTAGCTCTGGACCTACCAAAGCTCGAGTTTGATAGCCACCCCGGTGTCAATTTCAAGGTTTTCAATGCGCAGGGGGATCTTAGCAGTCAGGGTCTGGAGGCACACAGCTTTGATCTTGTGGTGACTTCCGATTCGACATATCTACTCTCGCAAGCAGCACTAGTGTCAATTCGACAACTGCTCGCACCTTGTGGCTGGCTGCTAGTCCAAAATGCAGCCTCTGACAAAGTGATTAAAGAGGATGTCCAAAGCGACGAGGCCACGACTTCCCAAACGACGCGGTTGAGGAACGAGTTGCTGCAAACTGCGGGATTGCAGTGTCTAGAAGAATTGATGGAAAAAGATGTGGAATCCGGCATCATGAAGCTCACGTTGCTCGCCAAAGCGGCCCAACAGGCGCCCTTGCCTTCCACGGACATAACGTTGCTATCAAGCGACAACCGCTGCGCTCTGGCCAACAACATCGCCAGCGAGCTAGTTGAACAGGGTCACAACGTTACTTGGAGCATTCTGGGAGAGCTCCCCGCTCCGCAGCAGCGCATCATCTCTTTTCTTGACTTTGACGGTCCTGCACTTGCCACTCTTTCTGAACTTAAATTCCAACAGCTTAAAAACTACCTCCTGAGCAGCCAGTCAGCCCATGTGCTGTGGCTTACAAAGTCGACCCAGAGCAAGTGCAAGGATCCGAGATATGGCCTCGTTCATGGGTTTCTGCGAAGCCTGAGGCAAGAGTGTGGGCTTGACCTGTTCGTCTTACAGCTTGACGAAGGACCGACCTCTTCTGCAAAGATGGTTACTGCTCTACATTCTTGGATAGAGCAAGTTTCAAAACATGAAAGCAAGAGACAAGATTTTGATTTCGCAATCATCAATGGGAAAATTCAGGTCGGCCGTTACCATTGGATATCTACATTGCCTCGGCCAGTGAACCGTCTTCTGCCGGCTGAGCCACACCTCAAGCTGAAGCTCGATTCAGACCTTTCTTCTGATTTACACTGTACCTGGGTTACAGATATAGATGCTGGCCTGCAGGAGGATCATATTCAAATTGACATACGATATGTCGGTCTGAATTTCAGGGTATGTCTATAGCTACGCCTCGCCTCGGCACGCGCACAGTAACGGCAGTAAGACTAAAGAAGAAGTAATAGGATATTTTGGTGGCAACGGGCCGAATAGGGAACAAAGACAAGCTTGGAATCGAAGCTAGTGGCATCATCAGACGTGTGGGCAGCAAGGTTCACGAGTATGAAGTTGGTGACAGAGTAGGAGTCCTCGGGTCAGGGCTCTGTCAAACACGTGTCAACTCACCAGCTGCGTCTTGTTGGAAGCTTCCTCAACATTTATCACTGGACGCGGCGGCCTCGTCCCTCGTACCATTCCTCACAGCGTTGTATTCTCTGGTACACGTTGGAGGTTTGAGAAAAGACCAGGTGAGTGATTTTCAGACCTTTTCTGTCTAGTATCGAGTCACCAACCCCTTCAACTACAGTCCGTTCTTGTACACTCCGCCTGCGGTGGCGTGGGCCTGGCCGCAATACAAATCTGCCAATTACTGGGGGCCAAGGTATGACATTGTTACAAAGCTTACAGTGATTATGATCATGCTAATACGAGCAAGATTTATGCCACGGTCGGAAACAGCTACAAGGCAGAGTATCTTGAAACGCATTTTTTGCTCCCACGAAAACATATTTTCAACTCACGAGATGACTCATTTCTGGCCAATCTAATGGAGGCGACAGGAGGGAAGGGGGTGGATGTGGTGCTCAATTCTCTCGCCGGTAAATTGTTACACGCCTCTTGGGAGTGCGTCGCTAGCTTTGGGAAGATGATTGAACTCGGTAAGATTGATTTTTCCACGCATGGACTTCTCAGCATGGGTCCCTTTGCAAAGAACAGAGCATTCATAGGAGTCGACCTACTCCAACTTGGAAGCGAACGACCGGAAATTTTAATCAGGTTTGTGCACAGGAAGCAAAGCCCATGTATTCCAAAGCTAACTCAACCGGATAGCCTTTTGGGGGAAGTTCGCGGCTATTTTGAAACTGGTCAACTATCTGCTCTGCCCTTGCAGGGTGAATATGACGCTTCAGCGGCGCCGCGTGCTTTGAGACAGATGCAAGCCGGGCAACACATTGGAAGATTTGTTTTGAGAATGCCGACAGATAGGAGTGGGCTACCTTTGTCTACAGATCTGCCGGATGTTTGCTTCCGATCTGATGCGTCGTACCTCCTCGTCGGTGGTACGGGCGGCCTTGGGCGAGCAATCTCCAACTGGATGGTAGAGCACGGAGCAAAGGAGCTTGCCTATATGTCTAGAACGGCCCAAAAGACAGCTGAGGATGACAACTTCGTGCGGGAGCTTGCTGTTCAAGGTTGCAAGGCCGTCTTCGTGGATGGAAGTGTAGTCGATGTGAAGGACGTGCGACGCGCTATTGCTGCTTGTCGTGAGCCTTTAAGGGGTGTGATCCAACTCTCCGCAGTACTTCGAGACCGGACGTTTGGCAACATGACATATGAAGAGTGGACTGAGTGTTTGGGCCCCAAAGTCACTGGAACCTGGCATCTACATGATGCACTCCAAGATCAGCCCAACCTCGACTTTTTTGTTGTATTTGGCTCACTGGCTGGTGTGTATGGCAATGGCGGACAATCAAACTACGCGGCCGCGAATACATATCTCGAAAGCTTTGTGCACTATCGTCGACAGCTCGGGTTGCCTTGCTCGCTGCTGAATCTCGGACCAGTGGAAGATGCGGGAATGCTTCGCAGAGATGACAAGCTGCTGCTAGCTATGCGGGCAACATCGGTACAATTTCTATCTGAAGCAGACGTTTGTAAAGGACTTGGCATTGCCATATACAATTCTCCGGTTACAGAAGCAGATGAATTCGGACACACAGAACAGGCGGTACTCTCGTCCCCGGCTGTTGTGAACTTGGGCATGAGTGCGAGCAAAGATGTATCGGAATTATCGTCGCGCGCTTTGTGGATCAACGACGCTCGATTTGCCCTGTACACGAATTTGGAATCAAACTCGACCGGCAAGCCCAGCATTGTGGATGACCAGTTCCGCGTGTTCATGGCACGGGTAGAAGAGAATCCAACGATTCTGAACCAGCCGGAGACGGAGCTCGTGGTTTGCAGGGAAATTGCGCGTCTGATGACGGGCTACCTTGGTTTCGGCGAAAAGATAAGTGACGAGGATATTGGTAATATTGCCATTGACTCGCTGATGGCGATTGAGATTAAGGACTGGATGAGGGGAAACATGAACCTGGACGTGAGCATGGATCAGACATCAAGGGCGCGGACGTCTGGAGAGCTGGCCAGCCATACTATGGATCGGTTAAAGGTCAAATACGGTTTGGTTAAGGAGTAGGCCCGCCGAGGCAAGAGCTGCTGCTAGAGTATATATGTATGAATGGCATTGTTTGACAGCACGACATGAAATAATGTTAAAAGAAAAGTTGGAAGTTTTAAACAGCCCATCTAGATACTAGGTTACTGCTCCAGCTATGCTGACAGGTCCTCCCTCCCTCAATCAACCACACATGTGGATAGATATGGCTTGCATCGATTAGATGGACAAGGGCGAGAAGGCATCCCAAATTTCGCTTATGCGACGCATATACCCACAGGCAAAATCGGTCATTATCTGGATCAATGAGTCAGACAGCCATCTTCTTTATGCGTTTTATCATCTCCGTCGGATCGTCAAGGCTAGGCCACATACCAGCGACAATCAGCTTTGACCACTGTTCGATCCCCTCGGCTGGGACGCTCTCAAACGTCTTCTAGCATGCGATTGATTCTCACAGGAGATGGGTTGTCCAATAACAAGTCATTCCAAAGGAGGCAGTCTTTCTTTGCGGTTCGGATGTGATGACTATGGACGACCTATTCAGTGGAGTCGACCTCGCGACCAGCGCACTGATCGCTCGACCAAAGGACATGAAGATACTCAATGTTGTGACTGAGTACATGTACGTCACATCTCATTACAGACCCTTTTACTGCAAACGCCCAGCCTCGCCTTCGGGCCTGTGCCCACTCGGCGCCGCCGGCACCGGCACGGGCCGCAGCTGCGGCTGCGGCATCCTCCCCACGTCTTGCCACGTCTGACAGTGCGGCGGCCGCCAACGGTGCCTGGCCAGCCACGCGTGGACGTCCCTGTGCTTCATCGACAGCAGGTAGAGGGCGCGAAAGTCGGCGTCGTCGCCGTTTTGCCACCGCAGCATGGCCTGCCTGCCCGGCGTCGGGGCCATGTTGTACAGATTGAGCGGGTGTCGGTACTGAATCTTGTCGCCGACAGCCGCGTGTGCGATCTGCCGCGCCGAAGCAGCATCCTCGATGCCGATGGCGGGCGCGAGGAAGCGAGGGAGGATGGCGGCCTGGCTGAGCGGGTACAGGCCACCAAAGCTCCAGCCGACGAGACTGTCTTTGACGTTAGCAGACGAAGCAAGATGAAGAGGTGCAGAGTGGCATTTATACCATTCGATATTGTGCTCTCTGTCGACGATGATGTTCTCGGGCACAAGGTTATTGTGAGCGATGGCATAGGTCTTTTCGTCTTGGGCTGGGCCGAGAACACACTCGAGCTGCGCCAGTTGGCTCCAATAGTCTTCTTGAGTAGGTATGCTGCCGATGCCGGGCGGTCCTCGAGGCGCAATCATCATCTTGTCATGTATGAGTCGCGAGTAAAAGTGTCTAGCCGTCTCATTACCTACCATTGCTGGTTAGCCATCTCCCAGTCAATGATCCGGGTATCCCTCGGCTGTGCGAATACTCACAGCTTTCTAGCGAATCCTCAATGAGCTCCAGCTGTATTTGGAAAAGCTGGTTCAGCACCCACATGCGCATATCC
Source organism: Beauveria australis (assembly GCA_030411535.1). NCBI lineage: Eukaryota > Fungi > Ascomycota > Sordariomycetes > Hypocreales > Cordycipitaceae > Beauveria > Beauveria australis. Next base: position 18,550 of record JAPERH010000819.1, read on the forward strand.
ATCGGCGGGTAGTGGGTTGTCCACGTCAACGGCTCGCCCTCGGTCCACGTCACCACCAGGAACGGCATCCGGATCGGGTTGTTAAACGATAGATCAAACGCGATGCACTTTGGTGCGTACTTGAAATGGATTCTTTCCAGCTTCTTCAGCGCGTAGAGCTCGCGCCGCACCACGTTTTGCACATTGTCGGGACGCGTGGCTATCGGCCACTGTTGCTGGACCTTGACGACGATCCTCGACCCGTCGTCTCTGCGGAACCTAAAGAGGGCAAACCGGTAGCTCTGTGTTTGAGATTCGTAGGCGAGCTGGTCGCCGAGCTGCAGCTCCGCCAAGGTCAGCTCCAGATTCCGAAGACTGACGTGGTGCGGTGGTGTTTGTGGCGGCGCAGACCGTGCCGGGCCTGCAAAGTTGGTATAGTAGTTCATGCCGATATCGCGATAATCTGTATGTATATTGGTGCCAGTGTCTATGCAGAATGGCGCAATCTCTCCGATCGTGCAGACAGAGCAAGAATGCGCAGTCACGGTCGAGGAGTGGGAAACAGACAGACGTTCATTACATGCTGCGAGGCCGTGGTCCGCATACACATACTTGTGCGATGCCTCGTCGGATACCTCTACCATACAGTAATATCGTTACATGAAAAGAAAAAAAACCCGGCCCGTCAGTGACACGCCTTGCCATACTTTCTCAGTCGGTGGTAGTTGTACGGCAGCGGCGCTAGGAACCCTGCACCCATGGACACGAGCGCCGAAAGCCAAAACGCGGGCGAGTCAAACGCCACCGCGCCGCCCGTCAGAGAGTAATCGACGACATTCTCAGCCAGTTCCATCGTGACCATGGAGATGAGGCTCATGCCCGCCGCCGTCTTTGCGGCCGCCGGCCAGGACAGGCCGTCGCGGCCGAGCCGGAGCAGCACGGTCTCAAGAACCATCGAGGTAGATATGCCAGCCGCCACTATAAGGATCCCATTGTTAGTAAATCGTATCGGGCAAAGGTCCTGTTCCTGGTTGAAAGAGACGGAGATACGTACTAGAGATGCCCATGATGGCGGGCATGCCCAGCTCCGGGTAGTGAGTCTGGAGCAGCCACATGGCGCTAAAGTCACCTGTCGTGCACCCAACGAGGCAGCGGAGCGTGTTGAGCGACGCTCTGTGCCATGTCGCCCGGGACGACCAGAAGCCTATCGATGGTGCGGCCTGCGCGCCGCCCTGCGGCACCGTCTCCTTCTTTGACGCACAGCATTTGTCTAGGCGCGACGTGGAGTGGGCAATGGGCCGGGACAGCAGTGGAAAGCATGCTCCAGCTCTCCAGGTGCGTGCGTGAAAGGCGAGAGCTCGGCCTGCTGATCTCGATGCCGTGTAACAGTTCATGGCGGGCGGCAGCGACGGGGAGGGGGGTGGGGAGGTGCAGCAGGCCGTTGGTGATTGAAGTACGCCGATGCAGGTATCCGCAGAGGATGGTATATACGGTGACTCTGTTTGCCGGGGTTGGTGCTCGTCAAGGTGGGCGATTGGAATTGGTGGTTGTGCGCTGATGTTGATGAAGGAATGAGGCAAGACCTTATTAATGAGCCCACCCGTGTTAAACCTGAGGCTGTCACAACCGCACAAATGGCGCAAAAGTGCAGCACGTTTGGGGATGCAAATACTTTGGGGCGATTTCGGCTTAAATTGACATTTTAGCAAGTCTACTCGCTATCATATCTCTTTCTTCAATAGCATCTTCTACCTCTGAGAGATACTGATGATCACCAGATCTGACGGCCTCTCTACCGTGGTGCTTACAGGGAGCCGCCTTATTAACAGTGTTAGTACACCCGACCGTGATGCGCGAGAGGGGATTCTTTTCACACATAAAATCCCGATTGTCGTGGTTTTTCATTTTTACTACGATACACCATGTCAGTGTCCCTCGCTTTTTGCCCTTTCTTTCACGCAAGTACAATCCATGTCCACGTTCCATCCCGGCAGAGAAGACGGCGAAAGGATGGTCAGAAGAGCTCCAGACTGGGCCAGTGATAGAACAAACGCAATGCACCTTGTAAAAAAGTTTAGATTAATATAGGCAATGGCCTTGTGTGGCTATGTCAACTTGAGCTTCGTGTTAATAAATGTTGAGCCGACAAAGGAAACGTTCCAGCTTCGTTCAATTCCACCTCTTTCCCGCTCCATCTTCACCAAGCGTTTCGGTCCCAGTTAGGGTCTGTTTGCAAGGTTAGCATCGATTCCCGGCTAAGTCCATCTCCCTCTCGACTACTCATCGAGTGTCCGTTCATCACGTACCCTGTACGAAAGCAGCGAGTACCTTACTGCCCGTCTGCAACAGCGGATGTCCCACCACAATTCTGAGAAATTTTTCCAGGCCCGCGCGTCGCCCCTCAATCACGTCGTCGCTGAAGCGGTTCGTAAAGACCTTGCCGGGCAAGGGCGGAATGGTCACGCGAGCACTCTCGCGCTCAAGAATGTCGCGAAAGTACTCAAAGTCGGAGTAGCGGCGGCGGACCGAGCTCTGGCGCAGCTTAAAGGCGGGAATGTTGGTGCGGCACTGGATCTCGTAGTCGGTGTACATGGAGCGTCCCATGCCATGCGTTCGCGGATTGCGGACCTGTTCTCGTCCGTTTTGGGGTCAGCCCAGGAGCTTATTCTTCCCGTCTCGGTGATCTGCAAGGTACGGGGTGCCCATCTCACCTCAATCTCGAGAAAGTTCTCTGGGGGGCCGTAGATCTCGTCAAAGCTCTGCTGGCGGTGATCGGGCATGGCTTGCATGATTGGCCGGTGCAGATCGGGGCTCTTGGGGGGCGGCGAGGTCCCAGCAGGAGGGGAGCAAGCAGAGGGCTGCTTTGCGCCGGCGCCCGAGCCGGATATCTGATGACCCGACAGTTTGGCGGTTTTGAAAATGAAACTGAAACTCAACGTCTGGGCAACGGCAAGCGCCCCAATTTGTGGCACGCGCTCGTGGATGGCCTGGCGCAACGGTAGCTGGTACGATTTGTCTCTTTGTTGGTCGTTGCGGTCTCGCTCTTCTGTGGACTGTCCACTGCCGATGATATCGGGCGACGTCAAGAGCGCTTCCGATGCTGGTTGTAGGAAGAAAGAAAAATATGCGCCGCTTTGGTTTGATTGGATCCGAAGCTGTACAGATGATGCGGAGAGGAGCGTCATTCGGCGTCTGCTGAAGGTGGGGTGGGTGCAACTTCCAGCGTGAGATCCCCACCCGGCCAATCATGCCATCCCAGCCTAGGTTAGTAGGTAGACCTGTTTTCTGACAGTCTCTACGTTGTGACGTTGATTTAAGAAGCGGATAAGATACCTGCAGAATACAACTCTGCTTCCCTGATATTAGTTGGATTCTCTCAGCTGTTTGCTATCTTTACACTGCTCAGTCGCTGAGCAAAGCCGTCCTCTCCCCGCTTGCCCTCCTAATATATTGTAGAAACGTGAATTTTCGCCGCCTTCAGTATGCCCTGAAAATGAGGAAAAAAAGAAATAGCAAAACGCCAAACTGCCAAAGATCAAATTTGGTCAAGCCCCCGTGTGATATAATGTCGAATATCCCGAACTTGGACCTGATAGGCCGCTCCATACTTTGAGCTACTTCTTGTCTGCAAACTTTTGGTGAATAGCGCGGATTTGCTCCTCGACATTCATGCCTTGCAAATGGCTCATGTGTGCCTGGCTCTGACCCTCGGGATTGCCATCGAAGCTGTTGATGGCGGCCTTTTTCCTTCGAGCAAGTTCGTCTTCGGACACGGCCTGACCGGTGACGGGATCAAAGACGTCGCTGCGCTGGCTGGCGAGTCGCTTCAGGTTATTGGCCACGTCGACCTGTGACATGTTCGATGGGGCATGACGGGCGTCGGCCTTCGATTTTTGTTCCTTCCATCGAGGATCCAAGAGTTCAACTGGAAACATGTTAGTGCGTGTTGTAATAGGTTATGGCGGCCGAGACTTACTTCTCATGTGCTCCTCCATTTCATTAATAGGAATTTGTTGCTTGCAATTCGGGCACATTGCAGTTTGTACCTTCTTAGCCTTTTGGGCTCCAGGTACATAATTTTCTCGAATCTTCATCGGAGGCGCACCGCCACGGGCCACGTTCTGAGCTTGCTGCATACGAGCCTGGGCCTCGGCGCGTTCCTGTATTCTACGCTCATCGTCGAGCTCTTGCGCCGTCTTTTGCTGTGGTTGAGGTATCTGGGGCGGGTAGTGTGCTTGATTATGGTGTTGAGCATAGCCAGGGTAGGCTGGAAGCGGGTATGCTGGCGCTGATGCTGGCGCAGCTGCAGAGTAACCGTTTTGCTCCAGCTCTTCTCCGGGCATGGCTTCCTCAATGCGCAAGTTGGCACTAATTGAGGCCTTGTTTCTGTCCTCCAGCGAGGCGTATTGTAGCTCGGAGAGGTTCGTGGGTGGCGGCAGATTGGCTGTCTCGTCGCCGTCGGTAAAATTGATGGTCTCGACAACGACAAAATCGCCCCAGTCGATGCGCGCAAACTCTGCCTTGGCTTCTTGTTCTTGCTCTTCTTTCTGCGCCTTTTCCTGCTCCTGGAATTTGATGTATTCGCCTCGTTGCCTTGCGCGTGTGAGCACGTAGAATTTGTCGGCAATGTTCTTCTCGAGCTCGGCCATTTGCTCTTCCTGGATCTTCCCGCCCTCGCCGCCTAGGCCGCCCGCTCGTAATAAGTTCGTATATTGGTCGATGATGTGTTGGAAAAAGTTGTGAAACGTGTGGTTGGGGATGAGAAACTGGAACTGCGGGTTGCCACCCTCGCGCTGGGCGAGTTGCGTCATGAACTGACGTCCATTCTTGGCTACGAAAAGAGCCGTAAGGCGGATGATGTCCAGATCTTTCTGATTAATTCTGGGCATACGCGCCGAAAATTGAAAATCGGGTGGCTTAGGAGGGCCTTGGGGCTTCTCGGGCTCCTTTGCGGCCTCTCCCGCGCGACCGGCAGCAACGTTCGTTCCTCGTCCAGCGCGCACCTCGGCCAGGCGCCATTGGTAGTATCCGTGATAGGCATCTTCAGGGTTAAGGAAGCTGAACTTGGAATTGGTTTGCTCCTTGTCGCGGATGCGGTCCTCGAAGACGGCGCCGTTACGCGCGACGTAGCCGGCAGTCTTTTCGAGAATGTTGCGAATTTCGCGAGGCGGCAGAACGATGCCGGCGGGGGGTTTGATGTCGTCAACGGTGGCAGCCGAGTCGCCGTTGGTCCCGTTGACAGCCATGGTGAGGACAGGAACGCCCTGAAACTGGCGATACGAGGTTGGGTGGCTGGTCTCAGAATGGCTGATGGCTGCGTCTTGGAAATTTCGCGATGCGCGAGCTCGATGCAGGAGGCTCCAGGAAAAATCGGTGGTAGGTTAACCCGGGGAAGCTTAGTCAGGATTTTCCTCAAGTTGGCGTTTGAACCAGGGGCACACAGAGGCAAGACAAGTCTACAGACTAATACGGATATTCGGGATACTATTAACAGTGGGCCGCTGGCATAATAGAACTAATAGGTACTGATCGCCTTGCTAGGTCCGATATTCATGGACATGGGAAACAGTTCGTCCAAGATGTGTCGGTTTGGCGGAGTTGATGATGTTACAGTGCAGCTCGAAATAAGGCTCTCACAGAGTCGATGGTTACTGCCTACTAATAACCTATTCGTGGGGAGTGGACAATTGGCGCGTCCCTGTGCCAGTTTATGGCCCAAAGCGCAACCAGCTCGTATCCACGGGGTGAGGCGAGACGCCCCTGATGTGCGGCTGATGTGGCCTTCATCTGGTGTTGCGGGATGAAGTGTCGCCGACTGTCACATCAGCGACAGAACAAACTGACATGTAAAGATCCAGTACATGACTCTGTGCATTTTGACGCGTATAAGGATCGGTTGACATGACTATACATTTTCCAGGGCGGACAATCACAAGGGAGCTAATAAATGGCATGGGAAGGGCACGGGCAAATTCCTGTCTAAAGCGGCACTGACAGCACCCGCTTTGGTGTGCTGAGCTGCCCCGCCTCGCGTCCATGGAGCCCTTATATGGAACCTGAAGCCGGAGTTGCAGGGCGTCTTCAGCGCTGCTCAGTCCAGGTCCTGACTACAATAGCCGCTGGCATTGCTGAAGTATTGCCCCATCAGGCTGCGCTAGCTGAAGCTGTTCTCTTTAAAGCAGCGCGACCCCAGCAGGGGGCATCAAGGCAAACCTTCGCCCCATCAGGCCAACGTAGCTTTAGCCTTTCCGTGATGCGCGCGCTGCATCGCCAACGCCTCTTTTCCTCCTCCCCTCCCCCTTTCCTACGCCGACTTCATTCTCCACCCTTCCCGGCTTTCTGCTTTCTTGCGGACTCGTCGTGTTTCTTTTCCGTCTACCATCTTCTCTTCTTTATGGGGTTTTGTTTATCAGCAGTGCCTCTTTTAATTTGGTCCTGTTTGGCGCTGCCCGTATAGGTTTACATTCACCACACTCGTTCAGTTTCCTTACCGATTTACTCTTCCTTATCTTCGACTCAGCCTGACGGTGCCGCCTCGAATACGATCGAATTACTCAGTTACCTCGATTGACTCGCGTCTCCGCAGATTCAATACGCTACAATGGCCAGACCAAGCTCGGCTCGGGGCAAAAGCCCCCTGCCACCAAAATCCCAGGCTGTGGCCAAAAAAGACACCACTTCGTACAAGTCGGATGGTGTAGAGGATAATGATATCTTCTTGCTTCCGGGCACTGACTACCTCGTGCTTCTTGCTCTGACCATTGTCGGCGCTGCGGTGCGCATTTTCAGAATCTCGCAGCCTACCAGCGTTGTCTTTGACGAAGTCCAGTAAGCCTACGGCTCCCCTCGTCAATTGACTGACTACTCCTCGACGGAAACTGACTGCGCCTTTTTCCAGCTTTGGTGGTTTCGCTTCCAAGTACATCAAGGGAAAGTTTTTTATGGATGTTCACCCTCCTCTTGCTAAGATGCTCATTGCCTTGACTGGCTGGCTCGCTGGCTTCAACGGCGACTTTGACTTCAAGGACATTGGCAAGGACTATCTCGAACCGGGCGTTCCTTATGTTGCCATGCGCCTCTATCCCGCTCTTTGCGGCATCTTCCTCATTCCCTGCATCTTTCTGACTCTTAAAGCCGTCGGTTGCCGTACTTTTACTGCCGCCATGGGTGCTGGCCTAATTATCTTTGGTGTGTATCACTAAGCCTCACGCGCCAGTGCAAGCACAATCGCTAACATTTGACTACTCAGAAAATGGTCTTCTTACCCAGGCTCGCCTTATACTCCTCGATGCTCCTCTCGTCGCCGCTACCGCCTTCACCGTCCTTGCCTTCAACTGCTTCACCAACCAGCATGAGCTCGGCCCTGCCAAGGCTTTCAGTTTTACCTGGTGGTTTTGGCTGGTCATGACCGGTCTCGGACTGGGCATCACTGGCAGCATCAAGTGGGTTGGCCTTTTCACCATCGCTTGGGTTGGTGCTTTGACTCTCATCCAGCTCTGGGTCCTCCTTGGCGATAACAAGAATGTCTCTCTTCCCACCTGGGGCAAGCATTTTGCTGCCCGTGTTTTCGGCCTCATTGTCATCCCCGCTGTCTTCTACATGGCCATGTTTGCTATCCACTTCCTCTGCCTCGTTAACCCCGGTGACGGCGACGGCTTCATGAGCTCTGAATTCCAGGCTACCCTCAACCACAAGGGTATGAACGATGTTGCCGCCGACGTCCTGCTCGGCAGCCGCGTCTCTATTCGTCATGTCAACACCCAGGGCGGCTACCTACACTCCCACCCTCTCATGTATCCTACCGGCTCCAAGCAGCAACAGATCACCCTGTATCCCCATAAGGACGACAACAACATCTGGCTGCTCGAGAACCAGACCCAGCCTCTTGGAATCGATGGCGAGCCCATCAATGGAACCCACGCCTGGGACAACCTCCCTGAACCTCAGTACATCAAAGACGGCACCGTCCTTCGCCTCTTCCATATTCCTACCTTTCGCCGTCTTCACTCCCACGATGTTCGTCCTCCCGTCTCTGAACATGACTGGCAAAATGAGGTTTCTGCTTATGGTTATGAAGGCTTCGAGGGTGATGCGAACGATTACTTCAAAGTTGAGATTATCAAGAAGCAGTCCGACGGTGCCATTGCCAAGGAGCGTCTCCGTACCATCGAGACCAAGTTCCGTCTCGTTCATCTCATGACTGGCTGTGTGCTCTTCTCCCACAAGGTCAAGCTCCCTGACTGGGCCTCCGAGCAGCAGGAGGTGACCTGCGCCAAGGGTGGCAGTCTCCCCAACAGTTTGTGGTACATTGAGCACAACGAGCACCCCAAGCTTGGCGAGGATGCCGAAAAGGTCAACTATCGCAAGCCCGGTTTCTTTGGCAAGTTCATTGAGCTCCACAAAGTCATGTGGAAGACCAACGCTGGCCTCACCGACTCTCATGCCTGGGACTCCCGCCCCGAGTCCTGGCCTATTCTTCGCCGCGGCATCAACTTTTGGGGCCGCAACCACACACAAATTTACCTTTTGGGCAACCCCATCATCTGGTGGTCCGTCACTCTCACCGTTGCCATCTGGGTTGCCTTCAAGGGTATTGCCATTCTCCGCTGGCAGCGCAGCTGCAATGACTACTCCAACCCTACAATCAAGCGGTTCGACTACGAACTGGGTAGCTCTATCCTCGGCTGGGCTCTGCACTACTTCCCCTTCTTTCTGATGAAGCGTCAGCTCTTCCTCCACCACTACTTTCCGGCCCTCTACTTTGGTGTCATTGCTCTGAGCCAGTTGTTTGACTTCGCTACCGCTCGCTTCGGCGGGCTGGGCAAGAACACGCCCGTCATCAACCGCGCCGCCACGTCTCTGTTCCTGGTTCTCGCCATTGCCGCCTTTGCTCTGTACAGCCCTCTGGCTTACGGTAACGAGTGGACCAAGGGCGAGTGCAACACCCTCAAGCTCTTCTCCAACTGGGACTTTGACTGCAACACCTTTTACGACAAGTACGAGGACTACGCTGAGGCTCGTAGCGCAATCTTGAACGCCACTGCTGTCACTGCCCCCGCTGTCGAACCTTCAGTCATCACCAAGGAAGAGAAGATTGAGTTCCGTGATCAGGATGGAAACCTCTTGAGCGAGGAGCAGGTCGCCGAGCTCAGCGGCAAGGTTGACTTTGAGACCAAGTATGAGACAAAAACGCGCGTTGTCGATGACAATGGCGTAGAGCTCCCTGCTCCCGAGGAAGGCTGGGAGGGCAAGCTCGGCGGCGCCGGTGTTGCCCCTCCGCACCCTGATGTCGAGGGCGTGGATGAGAAGACTGCCGCTGGCAAGGACGCGGGCGCAGCCAAGGAGTTTGCCGCCAGCCGTGATGGCGAGAAGGAGGCCGAGGTCTCCAAGGCCAAGCCTGCCAGCGAGGGCAAGGAGGCTACTCGCAAGGACGAGTTGTAATTTCTGAAACTCAAAAAACTACCAGAGAGCCCATAACGCCTTTGGCATGATGAACTTTGAAAGACGTCGATTTTTTCTCAAATGTAATAGTGGGAAGATTCAAAAAGCTATAATTGTACGCGGTGTCTTTATTGTCAACACGTCGTCTGTTGCCGTATGAACTGCGGGTTGTGTTCAGATACGGAGGAATGTTCACTATAATACAATCCACATGAGGTTGATGATGAATGTCTTATTGACTTTCTGCAGTGATGGTTATGACGTTCAACATGTTGGCACAGGCACACGGATGCATACAAATTTGCATCATCGAATCAAGGCGGTTCAAGCCCTGATATTAGCACTCATTGCAGGTTCGAACACACAACAGAGTAAGCATAGTAAAAGACAATAAGATGATAAATAAAAAGATAGTGAATGCAATGCAATTTTATACGTTCCGTGCTAGCATCTTTTACCCCCAATTCTCCCGCTGCTGAACCTGATAATTAAAATACTTATCCCCAAGTTCCCAAAACGAAGCCAGAGAAACGAGTAACGCCGAAAATGCAAAAATCGTTTTCATGTTGGAACCCTTGCTCTGCCATCCCAGAAATGCGCCGCGCAAGAAAAAAAAAAGAAAAAGAGACTGATAAACAGCACAGGGACAGATCGACATTGGGAAGTCTCGCGCATTCCATCAACGCGGCCAAGTGTCCTCCTGTGTGTACGTATAATACACAATATACATTACAAACGATGTCTGAAAGAAAATATTGAAACCGTCGTCGCTGAGTAGGCAATCGCCTTGTCCGCTAAAGACGAATCGTAGCTATCAGATTCCCCTCTTAATTTTCGGCGATGACGGGCTGCTGAGCCACTGCTTCTACATCAGCGTCTTTGCGTAGCTCGGGGGATCCGCTGTATATGTCGGCAGGTGTTGGTGTATCCGTCTGCTCCGGCGGGGTGCGAGGCTCTCGAGCGGGAGACTTGTGGTCAAATACGGCTTTGCTCTCAGTAATACCCTTCTCCGCCTGGCCATTGACCGGCGAGATGGCGGGCACTGCTAATGTGGTGGAGAGAACCTTGTCGACGGAAGCCTGGCCCTCTTCATCATTCGGCGAGTCTGCTTGCGAGGCTGGAATGACGCCACCGCCTATGCGGGACCAAAACATTTGCTCGCGCAACCGCACGCTTTCTTCCCAAGCCGTCTTTTCGTGGTCTTCGTTGTCGGCGCGCCAGTGGCCATCCTTGACCATGCGTAGGAAGCCCAGGAAGCCGCAAGTCGAGCGTACACGGACGAGGCAGTAATTGCAGAGAGGATATCGCTGCGCGGAAGGCGATTCGCTGGTGCGGAAGCGGTGGTTGCGCAAATATTGCTCCTCTTTGCGAGCTTCGCCGCACAGGGCACATGGGAAGAGCTGCGGCCGGGCTGCGGGTGCATAAGTAACATTGGTGGGAACTGGCTCAACGACGAGACTGCCGTCCGTAACAGCTGTCAAGACGCTGCGCCGGGCCAGCCATGACAGACCAGGAGCAGAGTCGAGTCGCAGCGTAGGCTCGATATCTTCGACAACGACGCGTTTGTAAAATTTCGTTTCCTTGAGCGCTGGAATTGGAAGTTGCTGATTCGGCGTTCCTTGAGTCGAGGAAGCGGGAGTGTTGGGTGATGAAGGGCCACTACCTGCAGAAGCCGGATGGGGAAGCGACGAGGTGGAAGCGTTGGACATGTGGCCGCTCGAGGTAGAGCCAACCAGTCCGAGACCAAGGGCGGTCAGACCACCCATGGAACCGGAAGAGATTCGACTACTAGCTCGCTTGTGGGATTGATGCGCCAAATTAATGAAATCATCAAAGGCGCCGAGATCATGGCGCAGGACTGGAAGAATAAGGTGTTGAAAGCTTGTAGGGGGGGCGGGGGCGAAGAAATCGGGCAGCGGGGAGGCCGTGGCGGAATCGGGAGGCGGCAGGCGATCGCTGGCAATGGTGTCTAGTCTGGAGAGACCCGGCGAAGAGGGAGCAGTGGTGTTTGTATGCTGATCGTCATGGGAGGACATTGTTTCCATGACGCGCTTGAGCTCGGCCAATTGGGTCTGCTGATTTTCTAGCAAAACTTGGGATTCTTGGAGCTGAGCTTTTAGCAAGTCATTTTTGCGCTGAACAGCGTCTTCTCGATCCTTGGATTCCTCCTTGGCAAGGATGACCATTTTGTTGGCCTCTTCAAAGAGGGCCGTGGTCAAGGTCTCGAGCTCCTGCTCAATTTTCTTTTTGGCGGCCTCGGTGTCTAAACGTTTGGAGACTTCATTGTCAATTTTGAGCTTCATGGTGCGTTTCTCGGATTCGACAGTAGATTTGCGAATCCAGACATCGCCGGCCATCATTTCGCGCTGCGCTTCATTTTGTTGTTGGAGCTCGCGTATGCGGCCGTATGCGGTCTGCAGCTCTTGGCGGGTGGCGCTGAGGGTGTCATCGAGTGCGGTCTGGTGGTTGATGGCATTGATGAGTTTTGTGCTCAGGGTAGCGATTTCGTCGCTGAGGTCGGGATGGTGGCTTGGAGAATTGGCTTCGGATTCTTGGTCCTCGGCGTTGCTGACGCGCCGACTTCGCGGGTCGGGAAGAGTACTCATTTCATCGTCGAGAAAGGTAGCAGGAAGGGATATTTTGGGGAGTTGCGAGGTTGATTTGGGCGACTTGAGAGGTGGCTTGAAAGAGGGAGATGGCGGTGTCGGTTTGGTAGCCGAGACGGAAGAAAGGGAGCGGAAATGGCCACTCAACGGGCGCGCCGAAGATGGCCGATGCGAAAGATGCTGCGACCAGCCAGGAACGTGGATAAAGCTAGACAAGTTGGGCGGGCGCAACAGTCAGCGGGTCTGGATCAGGTAGTTTCGGGCAGAGAGCGAAAATAGGATGAAAAGATGGAAAAGCAGAGACAAAGGCAATGGGCGGATGAGGCGCACAAAACTCGGGAGCCATGTGGTAGAGGGTGGTAGCGAGTGGCGAATTGATCTGGCGATGACAAACCTACCTGTCCATGATGGGTGCAGCAACCTCCGGTTTAGGGTCTACGGAAGGACCAAGGATAGGAGAATTGGCGGACCAGAGTTGACACGGGAGTCCAGCGACTGTGCGGAAATGAAGGATTTGTGGGGGAAGGAGGCGAGGAGCTGGCGCAGGCCACGCAGCCCAAGTCGAAGCAAGCTGAGCAAGGAGCAAGGCGAGCGAGAGGAATGCAAACAAAGAAGAAAAGAAGAAGAAGAAGCTGCTCGGCGGTCGGACGGCGTTGCCAGACAGTGTGGAGAGGAGAGACAATGGATGTCGCAATTAGGCAGGTCTCCAGCTGGCAAGGTCGGACAAATCGGGTGTATTAGTATTAACAGGGAGGAGCAGCGGCAGTGCTGGCACTGCTGGATGCGATGGTTGCCAGTGAATCAGTGACGAGAATTGGACCTTTTGGCGGGCTGTGAACGACGAGTCCGAGCAGCCAGTAGGAAAGGCGGAATGGGAGTCGTAAGGATCGCGGCGATAACGCAGTGAGTATTGGCGCCAAGGGATAAGCTGAAAGTGTCGAGAGAGGCAGCGCAGGCCGTCATGGGTGGAGCGAGGAACGAAGCGGGCGAGGCTACGGAGTAGCGACGCGAGTAATTTGCTTTTGCTAGGTACGGAGTAAATAGTTGGGAGCGAATTAGAAGGCTTGCAGGGTTCCTTTTATTTCTATGATGATTTTTGTCGGAAGGCTTTCGTCGGGCGGCACGGCGGTAGGCCAACTAGTTAACGACCTAAATAATTAGTTAGGTACCTGTTAGCTTGCAGGCTACAATTTTGAGTGACCAGGACCAGTTAGCGTATTTGTCTGTCTGTGAAAAGATTTGATGCGACACAATAGTTGTTATTGTGTGATAGGTACTGACCAGTCGTGCCACCGCGAGACCCGATGACCTACTCAGACAGTGCAAGGAAGCGCTGCCTTGGTGACCGTCTCTCCAGTACAGCTGTACAGCTAGAGGAGAAGGGAGAAGGCGACGGGGAACCGTTACTGTGCTAGATGGATCATGTGGTGGAACATAGAATTGAAGCTGAAATCAAAGAAAAAAAAAAGACGTCGAGGTCTGGCGAGCCGCAATTCGGAGGAAATGGAATCAATGAAAGATTTGTCAAAGGAGAAAAGCCGAGGACGAAGAAGGGGGAGAAATAGGACCGAGACAGTAACAGCCACCATCACAAAATCGGGCGAGCAATCGAAAGAAAGAACAAGTCAGAGTAAAAATAGACTAATTGATTGTTCAATAATATCGTTATTACAATACGTCTTTGTCGTCATGAATGTAATATGAGCAGTGCACCACTGCAGGGGTCTCAGTACGTAGACTTGGACGTACGGGCGGCTGTAAATTTAGGTGCTGACCGTTGTTATAATTCACTGCGTTTGATGAGTGTCAAATTCGCACAGTCCTAGTAATATTACTGACGATATCTCGGTGACCGTTGTCTTGGTTCTGTCTCTCATTATCCTTTTAAAACATGACCATTACCAGCATTTGTAGCCGTCATCGTCATGCAGCCCACTAACAGCAATGCGCCGCTGCACCTCCCAGTCCTGTTAATGCGTTGCCGCGAGCTGCCAGCCCCCAAATCAAACACTTTGCCAGCTGCCACCAACGCAACAAACGAGCGTCAAGCAAGCCGTCATCTCTTTCACTGTTGCAGTATCATCGTTTGCCTCTCACCTCACGCATGCCAACAATGAGATTCTGCAATGTACCAGTACAATGTAAGTCGCATACTGGCAGCACACAGTCTCACCTCCAGGCCGATCCCTAACGAATCCCCACGATCCCGTCTGGTAGACGAGACAGACTAGACAGACCAGACCAGATGCAACAAAGTCTCTGCAGGGCTCCAACCGTATCATCTGTTCACCCACAACTGTCTCAGCTATCCATTGTTTGATGCGCCGTCTCGTCTCTTTTGTACTGGTACAACTCACGTCGCGACCACATTACAGAGTCTCCGCGGTCTCAATCCCGCAAATGCACTTCACCGTCTCAAATCGCCCCACGAAACCTTCCGAGCGGTGCCCGCCAAAGCCTGGAAAGCTGTCTGAACCAAGCATGTCGCCGATCCGTCGTCACGGACGCTCGTGTCATCTCCGTCCATTGCTTCACTCGCTTCATCCGCCTGCTCTTCCATCACGTTTGTCGTCGGTGCAGACCCTTCCGCAGAAAGAAGGACAAAAGATCCACCATCAACTTCACGCGCCGAAACATGCTAACTGACCCCTGCCGCTGCTGTCCCCATGCCAGCTGAGTATGACGACAGTCAGTGGCCACTGACTGCACCGATTGACCGAGTCGTCCAGCAAATCCCCATCTCTCACGCTCCACCACGCCATCATCCACAATGCTCCCACAGTCGCACCACTCGTATCCGTACCATCGCGCCGTTCATCATCACCGTCATACTCCCCCAATCCCCGTCGTGGCGTGGCCCAAGCTTTGACCCGCTTCTCAACAGTTGATGTGTTTGTGTCTGCAAGGTACGAGCTAGACGGCCGTCATCGTTGGCTGGAGCGCCAAATTCGAGATGCGCGTGAGAAGACCCTGAAATATCTTTACTACTCACTCAAGGCTGACTCGCACGCTTCCGTTGCCCTTTGCTCAATTTCCCAGCTCTTTGCCGCGGCTCCTCTATATCCGGCAACTCATGCGCTTGTTGCCGTTCTGCATGCAAGGGAAATAACAATTGAGAGGGAAATAGCACGAATCACACATTCTAAGAGGAGACCCACAGATGCAGAGTACGTCGATTCTGCCACCTAGCATTCGGTCTTCCGTCCTCATCTTTATGAAAAGAGAAAAGCTGCGACGTTTACTCGACATGCTACGCTAAACATTGAGGCTGTGCCAACAACGCCATCACTCTGTTGATTACAGCGCTGCGTCGTGCTAGATGTGGCAAGCGCCATGCCACGGCACTGCCCTGTGAACAGGAACAATTAGCCCCTTGTGCTTCGCCCGTCAAAAACTACATTTTATCGTTTCAATCAATCGGTCAATTCTCACGGCGCTTCGGGTTGCTTCAGCATCCAGACGTTTCAAATTGCTCCGCGTCATGTGGAGCCTCTAACCATAAGCTTGTTGATAAATGATCTCCCAGCCTAGTTCGTCCGAGGTACCGCTCAAGTAGCCGCTCGATGGTCAGTCGGCGAAAGCCGAGGCTCATCAAAGAGCATCTCTCGGTTTATCAGAGTCGTGGATAATCCTGCTATTTTCAACAGTCAAACTCCAAGCAGATAACATCCCGTAAAGACGCATTCGCGCTCGCATCGGCTCCTGTTTACCGCATCGCGTTTCTACTTTCAAGTCGCAGCCCAGTCGCGCAAGCTCCATCACATTGATTATATGAATCCGCAACGTCTGCAGCATGGCCACCGCAGAGATTGTCAAGTTCGGCGATGCTATTCAACTTGATGAATTAGATACAAATACATATAAAGTCAACTTCAATCCCCAATATTGTGTAGGCAACGGTACGTCGGCAGTATGCCTTCTTCTCGACCGTTGGGCCGCAACGACTAACAAACATGCACAGTTGTCAACGGAGGCTACAGTGCATCTTGTATGACCGTTGCCGCTTCAAAGTTTTCTTCGAAGCGCTGTCAGCCACATCTAGTCACTTCGCAGCACATCTTTCCCGACCGTTGCTCCGCCGGCCAGGCCGTCATTGTCGTCGAAGATGTCAAAAAGGGCAAGATGATATCCAACATTCAGGTCAGCGTATGGCAAGGCGCGCTCCTCGACTCGGCGCCCTGGTTCGACCGCGAAAATTCTCGGCGTCCGCTGCTCGCTTACATGATCTTTGCCAACTTTGACGACTTTGACTCGTCCCTGACTCTCCCGACCGCGTACAAGACGCCTGCCGAGCTGAGTGGGACGTCGGTGCCCGACCCCGACTTTAACCGCCTCAGCCGGGACCATGCCGACGACAACTGGACCCTCAGTGTCCCGCCCGGCGACTGGAGCAAGGACGCCGCGAGTCTGCGCGCCAAGGCCATGTACGTTCCCAAAAAGGGTATCTTTACGCCGGGTGTCTTTGACATGTGGGTGCGGCTCGAGACAGGCGAGAAGCTCACCCAGCAATCGCTGCCCTTTGTCGCCGACTTGCTACCATACGAAATGGATCGCTACCTCTTTGCGCCCGAGGTCAAGGAGATGGTAGAGCAGCTTCAGAACCAGGACAAGGCCGAGGCGCCCAAGAAGGACAAGGCAGGCCAAAAGGGCAAGTCACAGCCGTATTGGTTTGCCACGTTGGCGCTGAACCTGGAGACTAAAGAGCTTTTGCCGGAAGAGGGTGTTGAGTGGCTGCATGTGCGCCTACTGGCCAAAACCCTATCGGGAGGGAAATTTGACCAGGCAATCGAGATTAGAGATGCATCGGGGGATCCAATCATGCTTGGGCACAGCGTTTCGATCGCGCTCAAGTTTGAGCGCAACACGACAGGTCGCACCAAATCCGCCCTTTAGACCATGTGTGCAGCCTTCTATGCAAGAATAGTATCAAAACTTTCAGAGTCTAGTCGGCTCATTGTTATCAATCAATCTGCGAGCCCCTATGAGTTTCAAAATGCATCCATATTCCAGCCCTGAAACAATTCGCCGGCCAGCTCGTTACCCTACAGAATGACGCAAGTTGACGGAAACCCCCCTCTGGCTACCGAGTCGGGATTACTTTCAGATTTTCTAGAGGAACAGACTTCCATGCTGTTAAACAATGCTCGCCCTAGCCCAGAGGTGGCGTGGTTGGCAGCGTCTGCAACACTATCAATTAATAGCCTCATCCAAACAGCGTTTGGTGAAGTGCCACAACACTTAGTCAAGGCGAGCAGCCACCAGCGTATTTTATCCCGAGCAGAGAATGTTGCAAGCGACCTTGTGATTCATTTACGATTCTACTTGGGTGTTGGTCATGAATACGTCCGCACGCCACATGTCTTGATCTATCCGAATGATTACATTTCTGACGCAAAGCTACCAACTGACACGCCAAAGCCTCAAACTTACTTTTCACATGGAACTAATGCGACATGTATAAATACTTGAATGAAAGGCTGTTGACTATTTAGTTTATTGTCACTGATATGGCTGCACGTTGGCCTTGATCGGTTAACGTTCTTCCTCAATACAAGTCTTTGCACAATTGTCATTTGCAAGAATTCATCTCTTACCCCACGCCACGTCGATCACACTTGTCTGCTATCCCAACTTGCTGCCTACAACACATGTCAAAGATCATCAAAGGCCTCAATTCATTTCCAAGTTCCATAACATATGTATTCGTAAAGTAGCTGTCTCTGCCAAAACCGGCAAGTACATATATATTTTGAATATGGGCTCTTAGTTGGAAGTAGCCCATCCCAGTCTAGGACCGTTGTCGCCATCCTCAAACACGACATACGCGCCCGTCAGAGACGGCGAGCCGAAAAAGGCCGAGCTTTTGCCGCCGTCGTAAATGTTGAGGCTGTACGTGCCGTCGCTCTCCTTTTCCTTGAGGTTGCTGCCGGGCACGCGAATCCTGGCGCCTTCAATCCCAAACGTAAAGTCGGGCAGCACCGTCTGCGCGGTGATGGCGCCGGCGGGAAACTTGCTTCTCCAGGCTCGGTACGCGGCGGACGGCACCTCGAACCCGGAGCCGCCCGTGTCGACGATGCCGCTGTAGCTGGTCTCGACGAATTTGCCGTCGCCAATCTGGTAGCCCGTGGAGGTGATGGACCAGAAGCCGTCAGAGGAGTCGACATTGGTGTAGGTGATGTTGCCCGTGTACTTGGAGTCGTCAATGAAGCCAAAGCCAAACGTGCCGTCGGCCCGGTGCTTGATGTCGACGGTGAAGACGGGCTGGTCGAGGTGCGGCTTGAGGTTGGAGAAGAGCGTCTTCTGCTGGGGCGACGCCGTGTTGATGCTGTCGAAGCCGAAGCCGACAATGCCCGACACGGGCACGCCAAGAATGTTGTCGCCGTTGCCCTGCGGGTACACGGTGGTGGCGTACTCGACGCCCTGGCCAGTGATGCTCGCGCCGGCAATGGAAACGGTATCCTTGTAGATGGTGCCCTTGGCGCCGGAGCCGTCCCCGTAGCCAATCGACCACTTGCCGCCCTGCACCAGCTTGGCCGTCGAGCTCGACGTGTGATTCCACTTGGCTTGCCCGTTGTCGACCTCGCCGCTCACGTCGGCTCCAAAGAGCCAGAGGTCGCTCGAGCCCGTGTCAAAGAGCAGGTTGATTTTCTGAGGTGGCGTGCCGACGTAGACCTCGGCGTAGTACTCGCCGTCGGGGCGCGTCTTGCTGTCGTGCGCAGGCGTGGTTTGGCGGGCGGCGAGCGCGGGCGAGCGCGGGCCGCGTTGAAAGTTTTCGTTGTACTTGAGGTCAACGGTGAAGCGGCCAGTCTCTCCAGCAAAGTTGACCAAGGGGGCGGGCACCACGGCCGCGCTGGCCAGGGAGGCGTAGGCGAGGACGGACTTGAGGCCGACCATCTTTGCACAAGTATGTTATACTGACAAAGACAAAGATGTTGTAATCAGTTGAGAATAACCAGAAGAGAATGGGATACTGGAATATCTCGTCTCTCAGACACGGCCGTGACCACGGCCTTTTATACTCAAAACCACTGGCTACCGGCCGTTGCAATACGGCCGCGCTATCACGCATACCACGAGCCATGGCGCAATGCCCCG
The DNA here is from genome assembly GCA_030411535.1 of Beauveria australis. Lineage (NCBI taxonomy): Eukaryota > Fungi > Ascomycota > Sordariomycetes > Hypocreales > Cordycipitaceae > Beauveria > Beauveria australis. Next base: position 37,671 of record JAPERH010000819.1, read on the forward strand.
ACATCCTTGTGTAAGAAGACACCAGCTGCGCATGGAGATCGTCGCCAGCTTCCAAATGCAACACACAAACTTGACCCGAGTGAGCAGCTGGGGACCTATCCGAGGGACTCTCCACCGCGCCGTGTGAGCACCTCACTGAGCTGCTGTAACCGGATTAGCCGTTGCAACGGGAAACCATGGCGTAAACTCCGTGCCTCGCCCTATTCACAAGTCGCCAACCACTAGTTAGCTAGTTAGCGCGCGGACCCTCTTCGCACAACCAACCAACAACCCTGGCTGGGCGTATAATAATCGACCTTCCCGATCGGGACGCGGATTCAAGGTTGACAACTTACCATCGGGTCGGCGGAGTCAAAGGCGATAGCGACGCCGCAGATGGGGCAATTGTATACGAAGCTGAAGATCTAGTCTAATGCGGCAGGCAGGGACTATTGTGAGCAAAGCACTGATTATTGCGACCAAATCACGCAACATATTTGTCTGGTAAGCTTCGGAATGTACTGCAGACTGTCTCCTGAAACTATTCAACATTGCACCGCCCAAGGTCGCAAAGTAGGCGCAGCAGGTTCAACTGGTTACCTTGTTGTTATCAGTAATCCTCAGTCAAAGTCTTCAATCAACTTACGTAGGTGGCATGATGCCACACCTCTTCCAGTGCTTAACAAGGACACGCGCTTCTTCGTCTGTGCGCCATCACCAGCTGGCGTACGGAGTAGGCAGATGTAGATCAGCACACGAATTACTCCGCCGGAGTAGTGGTTTGTAAGGTTATAGTCACTAAAGTCCTGATCTTGTTCGCCGCTCCCGTTGGCCGTTGCTTTTTCGGCAACTGCTTGTTCGGTGCCAAGGACGATTGCCAAGGGCCAAGGGCGATTGCCAAGGCTGTGGTCGACGGGCGCACTTGGCATGGGCAACAACGCTGAATAATGAGAATAGTTAATGTTCTGTGGGCTCCTCGAGGCCATCAGATGAAGATAATCCAGAAACCTCATCTGCGCATTGATTCGGAGTCTGCAGTTCCTGAGACGGGTACATCCGTATATTGGACACTGTGTTGAAATATAGTCGGCACACGATTCAAGTTGAGTTCAATGTCGACAAACATTTTCCGGCTATCAAGCTTTGTATTTACGGAGCGAATTCAAAGAAGAGCAGCTCGTCAACAAGAAAAACAACAAATGATACCTCAAGCAGACGCTATGCAAGAAGCTACGCACAAAAGAAACACAATATCGGTATCGAATGAGGCAATAACCCCCCACTGAAGAAAAGAAGACCAAAGATAAAAAGAAGATTTGTGACAAATTAAATAACCGCCAGACAGATATACATATATATAAACAGTTTCTTACTCTTATTCTTACTCGGGCCCGTCGCTAAAACCCGGATCACCGTAATCAGGTTTCCATTCTTGGCCAGGATAGCTCGTCGCCATCATCTTGGGGTTTTCCTCTTCCGGATCATACGCAATCTTTTCCTCTTGTTCATTTATGCGAAGTGTGCGCTTCCGCGCTTCCGCCGTGTCCTCGAGTTCGGCGACGTGTTCCGTCGCCGCACTGATTGTAGCAGCATTTGTCTTGTTTAGCTTCGTCTTCGGTTCCAGCGAGTCATCCGAGACCTGGCCCCTACTCTCACCCGTCAGGTCCTTGACTAGAGGCGCAGCGGGCGCAGCGGGGAAGGAAGCTTCAGTGCGGGCAGCGCCATGGCTGAGGCTAGCGGTGTCAGAGCTGGAGCCCACAGGCGGCGACATGCTGGGCGCGGAGACGTGTCGATCATTGCTGAGAGATGCTGGCAAGGTCGGTAGCTGCTTGTGGCTGATAACGGGCGATTGCTCAGATTTGGGGGAGGCATGTCTGCGGCTGTCGTTGGAAATTTGGCTAACGCGGTTACTACTCGAAGGACCGAGGCCGCCATGAGATTCTTCCGGTCGAAGAAAATCAGCCTGTAAGTCTTTGCGAGCGTCCTGCTGTGCCAGTGCTTCTCTGGTCAGAGCCGCGTGAGGACTACGAGGCTCGTCAGAGGCAGGACTCAAAGGCATGCCATCACTGTGCTGCGTGGAAACAGGGCTAAGAACCTCACTCCCAGTCGCGTACGGCTGTTGAGAGTGTGAATGCTGAGGCAGCGGCTCGGCTTGTGGAAGGTGGGGAGACTGAGTTTGTGTCACGAAGACTCCACTGCCCTGAGGTTGGTTGACACCCGCATAGGAATGAGGCTGGTAATGGGTGGCGTAATTCTGTTGCTGCTGGTAAGACGTCTGGTGCTGGGAGTATTGGCGCCCAACATTGTACATGGTGGGCACTTGCGCGCTCCCTTGGCCATACACGGCAGTGTAGCCTTGAGGAATCGGGACGGCAGCGTATTGAGGCTCGCCCTGCGGTTGCTGTTGATGTGGTGGTGGTTGTTGTTGTTGTTGTTGTTGCATATACATGGACTGCTGCTGAAGAGAAGGTTGCTGAACTTGGTGTCCTTGTCCCATATGCATCTGCTGCGGCGGTAACTGCTGAGATTGAGCCACGAAAGGCTGACCTTGATTCCTTGCAAAGACGCGAAAACCTGGCGATGGCTCCACTCCTTCAGCGCCGTCTTGCGGCAAGGCCCTCTGTTGCTGCGCGCCAGACAAACCCTGCTGTTTAGATAGTCTCTTGCGGGCGCCAAAAAGCTTATCGATCGGCGTGGTTTTGCCTCCCTGATCTTGCTTGTCTTGGCCCTTGCTATTAGGAGACTGGTTGATGCTGGCCATCTGACCGGCCACTTTGGTCTTGAGTCCTCTCCATCCCTTCGGCGATGCACCGGCTCGCTCAGCTTGTGGAACAGGCTGAGCAAGACTAGGCTGAAGATGTTTCTGCTGTTGCTGATGCTTGGGGTATTGCATGGACTGCGCAGTATCTAGACTATAGTTAGGACCGAGACCGGGCTGGCTAGTGCCCTGACTGTAACTGGGCCCCGTAGACAAGTGAGAAGGATCTCGCTGGTGTTGCACAGTATGCTGCCGAGAGAATACTTGAGGCACCGCGGAGGGGACGGCCGTGTCGGACATTTTGTTATGCTCGAGACAGCCACCAGGGCTTTTTGGATTTTGGACGGTGGGTGTCTTCTGCTGCTCGTCTTGGCGGGGGACGTCCGTGACGATACTTGACGTCATTTGGCTCACGTTGGTATCCTGGCGGGTGATGTCGGCACTCTCCTCGTCGGTATGAGAAGCAATTGATGGCGTCACATCAGGGGGGTTGCGAGTATTCTCAGCGATGTCCGTCTCAGAATCTGAAATTTCGGATGGAGCAGAAGCTTCGTCACGCTGGGTACTTGCATGGGCAGCGGGCAGGGGCAGCTCGCTAACGACGGGTACAGTGGCAGGTACAGTGGCGGCGCTACTGGCGATTGATTCGCCGGCATCAGGCTTCGTCTCGCTGGCCGTCACAGTCGTAGAGGTAGGAGGCCGGCCAATACCCTTTTCGTTTTCACCAGCGTTAAAAAGCTGCTGGGGCGGATCCACAAACTGATTAGGCAGAGTAGGAGTCGGGGCGTCACCAGCCGACGACGGGAAGCCATCCGCGGGATGTATCTGATGCGGAGCAGGAGGAATATTCTGAGGCATTTCCTTCGAGGCATTGCCTCCCATGCCCTGAACCGGGACAGCATGCTGCTGCTCTGTCTGATGGCTCTTGATGCCAGCCAAACTCGAGAGGAGATTGGAGAACGAAGCGCGGCGGTTTTGCTCAGGATTAGCTGACACCATCTGACCAGCAGAATCGCCGTGGTCCTTGTTGCGGAAGGGCATGTTGGAAAAGATTCCACTGCGAGTGTTCCCTTGGCTGCTTCCACCACTCAGAGCCGGCTCCAGAGACATGCCAGAAGAGGGGCGGAGTGACAAGCCGGAGGAAGGTCGGAGTGACATGCCAGAGGAAGGTCGGTCCTGGTTGGGTCGTTGAAAGGCCCTGGCGATGCCGGAGAAGCGTTTCTTTTTCGGTGTAAGCGGAAGTCCGTCGTCTGCTACTGCCGACTGGTCGACGAGACCTGAAGCAGGGGTATTGGATGAGCTACCCTTGCTTGCACCAACACCAGCCATGACACCCCCAAGCACGGAACGCTTCTGGGCAGCGAGGCCCTCCGATGATGATAGAGGTAAGGCATCGGTCTGAGAGCGCTGAGGGGCGGAAAACCCCTGATGGGAGCCCTGATCCATGGAGGCGCGTCCCGTAAGCATGTTGAGGAAGCTGGAGCGGCGCTTCTTGCGGTCCTGCATCTCTTCGGCGCCAAAGCTCGATTCAGAAGCTTCGTCAGCGTACGCATCAGTGGGCGGTCGGCGGTTCTCCGCGATAGAGTTTCTCCGGTCACGCGAGGTCGCGCGCACAATCTTGTCACCAATCTCCCGCAACATGCCTGAGTTTCGCTTGACGCGGCCTCTCTCCTCAGCAGGCGGCCCGACACCCGGGATTGAGTACTCATTGCTGCTACGACGCGGGTTCGCCATCTCCTCGTAGTACGACTGAGAGCTCCCCTGACGCTGCAGAGGCTCCTGGTCAGGGTGCGGCGCAAAGAGGCTCGGGTAGCGTTGGGCAGACGAGGGCGGGACATCTGCGCTGCGCTGTCGAATGTTGCCTGCGGGCAGCGGCGGCGGGGGCATCATGGCAGACTGTCCAGTCTCCTTGTCGAAGCCATAGTTCATGGGCGGAGAGATGGGGCTGTGGCCAGAGCGGTTCTTGGCTTGATGCAGAGGTTCCGCCAGGTGACTCTCCTCAAGCCTCCAGGGGCCGGATTGTCCAGGATACATCAGCATAGGTGGATATTCTGGCTGGCGCATGGGCTGAGGCTGTGGTGGAGGCGCCATCGCAGGCTGCCTTGCAAGTAACTGAGGAGAATGCTCAGCGGAACCAGATCGATGTTGCACCGTGGTACCGTCCTTGTCGGTAGTCTGAGAAGCTGCGCCTGGCTTTGGAGCGCCTGGCTGCTCTTGATACAATTGCTTCGGCGCATCTTGTTGGCTGAGAGAATTCTTCATCACGTCGGTGGTGGGTAGGTCGGGAACATCGTGACCCCCCTCTACATCCAGAGGGAAGCGTTCAGCAGCGCGACGAGTCTTGGACTTAACACCAAAGGTCGAAGATCTGCGAATGGGTGGCAACCCAACAAAGGAAGACTGTCTCTTGGGCGCATCGTCAGATTCATCGGTCCGCGCAAGCTTCCCAACTCCATTATCTTCGGCAACGGGAGGTGACATGACTGGAGCACCGGCGCTGGTAGGATCAAGCGCAGTCTCCGACGGAACAATGCGAATCCGGCCGGATGGAGGGACAGAGGAAGTTGAAGATGTCGAAGCAAACTTGGCGCCGACTGCAAATTGATTGTGCACAACGGGCTGCGTGGAAGTTTGCGTGGCTGGGAGCGACTTATCTGGGGACGCTTCACGCAGCAGCGGTGAAACAGGCTCGGGTTCTGGAATTTGCGGCGCAATGGTAATGCTCGGCCTCGGAGCTGAGTATTCTTCCTGGCGCTGCTGGGGCCGTTGCTGCGAGTGCTCATGGTCTCTGGACGAGGAGAACTCGGTGCGCAACTTGCTGCTGAGTACGGCCCAGGAACCGGAGCGGTCGTGTTTGGCCTTGGATTGTGCTGGCGGTGGATGGGTATCGCCCTATTGAGAGATGCAATAATTAATATCAAATCGTCTCACATATATGGTTTAATGATCTCGCGAGAGGGATGACAGGATAATAGTTCTCATCGTCATATTCCGATCTCAAACACCCGCAGCGTCATAAAACGCAGTGATGCAGAAATCCAGTTCAAACATTATTCATAAATCAATACAGAGTAAAACAAGATCCATCCTGCCTGAGGGAATTTGAAGGAAATGGCCCACTCACTATGAGCTGGGTGGTATAAGAAAAGAAGCATTAGTGAAATACCTTGTCCCCGCGCAATTTGTTCTTGCCCTTGCTGAAAAGCCCTTTGCCCATTTTACCCGCCGATTGCATAAGCTCCTTGCTCTTGGTTCCGATTTGGTTTCCAGAATGGCCAAAGGTGCTCCCGCCTACGTTGGATGGCATGCTGATTCCACCAATGCGGCGACCAGCCGGTGGTCCACTGCCGGGAGTGCTCGCATTCAAGTACTGCTGGTAGTAAGGTTGCTGCGCTGGTGGTTGAGCTCCAGATGACACTTCAGTTGGGGAAGTGATGGGTGGTTGATACGGGTTGAAGCTTTTGGAGTGGCGGTCTGGGTAATCCTGATCAAGGGTCCTGAGCCACTTGTCGAGCCCGATATCCATGACAGCAAAAGCGACTCTGGTCTCGTTGAATTTGGCGATTCTCTCGGCAGAACTGCCAAGGCTGACGATGTCTCTGAACGGAGTCACACTCGCGCCAGGAATCCTCGGCATGCTCAAGACAGGAGCCGGAGCGGGATCGGATAGTCTCAAAGCGGGATGCTCCTCAGAGGAAGCTTCATTTGATGTTGTAGCCGAAATGGCCTTTTCATCCAAAAGCGAGAGACGCTTCGACTCTTGCGAGCTGACATCGGTGGCAACAAAAGCTGGGGTGCTTACATTAAGAGCTGAAGCGCCAGACTGTTGATCGCGAGATGCTGGTTCTGGCCCCGCCTTAGAATCGGTATGAGGCAAAGTCGTTGCAGCAAGAGCCGGAGCCGGGGCAAGATCCGAGATGGGCGCGGGCGCGAGCACAGGTGGCGAAGCCGTGGCGGCGGTAGGTGCAACTCCCTTATCCGTCGGCTGCGCCTTGGATGTCTCTGCCTCCCAGGAGAACCTGCGGCGAAGGTCTGCGCTAGTAGGGGAGGCTATCGAGTCATCTGGAAGCTGCTGAGCAGCAGTAGATTGGTATGCTTGAGACACAGCGGACGATGATGAAGGCTGGTCGATTGATACTTGAGGCGTGAGCTGAGCAGAGGCTGCTGGTTGTGTAGGAGGTGGGGTTGCTGCTGGCTTGGCCTCTTCAGTCGGCTTCCAAGTCTCCGACGCATCGGCAACGGGACCTCGAGATCGAGGCGCCGCCACGACTTCCGAAGTCTCTTCCGGTACAATACTCATCGAATTGAGTGGCTGAGTAGAACTTTCAGGCGCGGTGGCATCATCAGCCCAGTAGCTATCGTAGTCTTGGAGGGTATAGGTGCTGTCTCTCGGGCGGCTTTGTGACCCTCGTCTTTCGCCATCGACCGGTCCAGTCTCGCTATCCCGTCTGCTCGGCTGGGTTGGCGAATTGAGAGTCTTGAAGATTTCATCTCTCAGCACATCACTTTCTTTTACAGGCGATGACGTATCTGTACCAAACGTCGGTTCACGTTGGAGAGGTGGCGGGGGTTCAAACGATCGTACGGGGCTGTCATCTTTGCGGACATTAAGAGGTTTTGTGGGGGTAATGTCAACTGCAGAAGTAGCCGAGCGAGAGCTCGATGCCGTCTCAATAGAGGATCTTGCGGCAGACTGCTTTGCGGGGTCAGATGGCTTGGGTCCCGCAGGTGTCGCGATCGGTTTTGACTCTGAACTTTCGAGTGCGACGGCTGAAGCCTGATGCGGTGTCGGTGCGATGGCTTCGTTCTGGAGAGAAGCATCCTCCATGGCAACCGAAGGAACTGCAGCGACCTCAGTCTTGTCCGTGGAAGCTTGTGAAGCCTCTGCGGGAGAACGCTTCGCCTCTGAGGTAGGCTTATCCACTTTTAATGCTGGTGCCACCTGTGGTACCTCGGGGATCTTTTGTTCAGCCATCTGCTCGGACGACAGTGACGAAAAGCCAGTGGAAAAAAAGTCGGCTCCAAAGACAGATATGCGGGCGAGATCCGGGAGCTTGGGGCTCGTGGATAGGCGCTTGGTCTCTTCGTTGGTAGGGGCAGCGTCGCGCCCAGGCGTCACAAACTGCGATGGTGGCGCTGCTGATTGGGGTGGCGAAGGGGCCAGTGGCTGCTGCGAGGCTCGACTTGACGAAGGTCTTGTCAAATCCTGGTAGATGACGTTCCGGCTGTCGGTGCGCGGCGCAGGTGCTGGGACGTTCGGAGACTGAGTTCTCGCCGGCTCGGCAACTGTTCTTGCTGGAGAATTCGAGCTCTGCTTAGACACGTTGGAAGCAATTTCGGCGCTCGGGCGCGAACTTTCCGAAGATCCGCGACCCTTTTCCTCTTCCATTCGTCGATATATATCTGAAGGCCGAACAAGAGGGACAGGCTTGCTCGTGGTGGCAGCCTGCGGGGTAGCTGATGAAAGATTATCTGACGGCGAGCGAGGCGACAGTGGTAAGGTCGAGGAAGCGCTCTGGGTCTGGACGACGCCAGCAGATTGCGGTAAGGTAGAGCCCGGCTGAGCTGACGAGGAAGTATTAGGCGCCTGGCGAGGCTGCGCGATAGCGGGTGGAGGGGGTCGCGATGAAGGAGGTGGATAGGGCCGGGGCTGTTGTGGCGGCTGCGATGGCTGCGATGCCGGGCTGTTTTCACTATGCAGCGACGGCACGCTTGATGCGCTGCGAGAAGCGTCATGCTGAGGACCATGAGGCGAGAAAGGCAGAGGTGGCTCTGTCTCGTCTTCGGAGTACTCGTCGGCGCCCCAGTCATCGCCATCGTAATTCTGCGACTTGGCCTCGACCCATTTCTTCGTCTTTTGGCGGCTAACGTTGACCTGGTAGTTGTTTTTGCCGGCTAAGGAGCCGGAACTAGAGGAGATATGTTAGGACAGTCGCGCAATCAAGGCCGCAGGTGTCTGAATACGCACAGGGTGGGCTGGCCACGACCATCTGGTCTGCTGTAAGAGCCTTGATCCATAATGACGAAACAGCGATGAGAGATGATCAGACGAACTATGCCGTCATGCTTGTGGGCGAGCGAACTCTTTCACCGCTATTGGCTGCGCGCAAGCGCGAGATTGCAGAGTACTTGCTTGTCCTGCGAAGCTATCGTCAGTGTATCGGGCAGCGATAGGGGCGCAGCAATGGAAGATGGTACAACGCAAACTGCCGCGTAGGAATTCAAACAAAATTGTACCAAAAGAATAGCAGAGTATAGCAAACGAGAGGCAGAGCAAGCAAAGGAATAAAGAATGAGTCTGCCAGTGATGAAGGATGGGAGGCTAGACAGGAGCGACGTGTACGATTTTGCAGTCCCTGGTAAGACATGGGGGGTGTCGAGGTGTGGCGCGGTCGGAGATTACCTAGGTAGTACTGAGGCTGGTGGTCTGGAAGCTGGAATGCCGAGGAGACAAGTTCAGGGGCAGACCAGCCGTCGAGCACTTTTAGCGCTGGAATTTGCCTGAGGAAAGAGTTATAGTGGGACGTAAGACGCTGGCAGCTGGATGGAAGTGACGAAAGTCTGGGCTGAGTGAGCTCCAGTACGCTAACTAACATCCACCAACATCCACTGACAAGCCCACAAGGAACTGGTGTGGCGCAGCTGCTGAGTATTTTTGGGACTTGCTGTATCTCTGTCATACGTGTTGCGTGGCACAGAATACCTACCTATGTACTCCGTACGGAGTATGCATCTGCGTTTGCGTCTGCCGCTGGTACCTATCTGTGACAGTCTTTTGGCATCATAGTGCGCCTCAACGCCAACTCATCAAAGTCCTTTAAAGGGGCAGTCTGCCTCGAGGCCATGAGGATTAGCAGCGATATTAAAGGACCCGCTCGGCCAGAGCTCAGTTCGGCTGTATCCGCGGCGGCTCAGGCGTTGAGCGATTCTTGTCAACACCAGTTTGACCTATATAACACTGGGGGTAACATTCCCGCCGCATCTCAAGACATGCGGTTTGTACGCAAACCGGGTATTTACATAGGTTCCACCAAAAAAGCAGAAAGATGTCGTCATGGAGCGAGTTGTGGCGAAGTGTTTTCGTGGCGCCTGACCCCGTTTCATTTGGTGGCTGAAGCACTGAGGACCTGCCCCGGATTTGGCCAGGTTGTGGCCTCAATTTACTTCACACCGAGACGACAGTGAGCCATGCTGGCTGCCACGTCATTCGAAAAAGGGCAGAAGAATATATTCATTGCAGTTGAATGATGGAAGCATGTCATCTTTTCCTTCTTATAAAAATCAGTTCAAGATTACTCTGTTCTGCATATTCTATTCGGGCCTGTTTAGATTCCGCCCTGCGCACATCTGCCTGCTGTCTCTAACCATCTCATATTTAACAGACCCAAGGAGTAAATCTAGATTGCAGCGTGCCTGTGCGTTGTTAGAGTTGACGGGGTCCAATGCTCTCACCCGCCCCTCTCTCGACCGCAGGGCCCGGAAGACCTGTTGAGTATCAGCAACCAACGCGCCTCATTCATCGACCGAGTATTCCGTAAAGCCATACCTTTTACCGTCGTGATATGCGGATTTCGACGCAGAAACGTGACAACCCAATTCTTGCCCAGCGGCCGAAGATCCCCCTCCCGAACAAGAAGCTGGGTCGCCACCTCGCGAACCTGCTTGTGCGTAGGTGCTTCCGCAATGGCCGTCATTGTCGCAATCCAGCCGCCGAGCTGCTGTTCGAGTCGCCTCGACAGCCTCTGCTGCGATTCGGCTGCGGCGGTGTGTGTCACCGTTCCCGTTAATCGATGCCTCAGTGTCGACCGTGGTACACCCCAGCGAGTGGCGCTTTTTGTGACACTGACACCGCTCTTGACGCTTTGAATCGCATTTTGAATGTCGTCCTCGTTGGATCTACCCATTGCCGTCACATTGTCCCCCAAAAGTCAGGCATAGGTAGACAGAAACAAACAGCTTCCAGAGCATGGCATAACCTGGCCAAATGGGGGTGGACGTCAACTCTTTTTGTGGGTCTTCAACTGCCAGCATTCCGGCCAATCATAGCCAGTCTTTCAGCAGAAGCCAAATCTCCCCAGGCATTGCGCGAACGGTTGCGCCGCCCGTTATCCCTTTTCAAGCCAGCACCTTGCCAGGAAGCATCATCTTCTTTTCAGCCCGTTATTTTCCTCTTCGCCTTTGTCGCTACCGACGTGTGATTTTACTCTAATCCATTAATCCTGTCGATTTATTCTTCTTCGCACACTTCCAAACACGCCACTCCCTCGGCTAAAGCAGTCCTGCCAGGGGCTTACTGAAAACGTGGTCAAACGAAACTCGTTGGGCAACCCTGGCCTCTGCATTACGTCTGTCCACGCCGCCGCGCAGTTGCATCCCGCTCATCATACACTCCTTCGCCCAGTATTCGAAAGGCGTCCCGCGCTGGTCGCTCATGCTCCTTTCGCCGCTCGCATAAACACAATCAACTTTCAATCCACCGACCATGGCCGCCACATCGATCCAGGACCGAACCTCCGAGTTCAAGTCGGTCCTCGCCCTCGCGCAGCGCAAGCAAAATGCCAATAAGCTCGGTGCGCAACGACGCTCGCTGCTGACGGACTCGGAAAAGGCGGCGGCAAATGGCGACGCGAAGTCTCGACGCTCCGACTTTGCCAGAAAGGCGGCCGAGATTGGCCGCGGCATCTCCTCAACCATGGCCAAGCTGGAAAAGCTCGCTCAACGTGAGTCGGCAGGCGCAACACGGCAAGGGATCAGCCAGCTTACTGACAATTTACAGTGGCCAAACGAAGAACGCTATTCGATGACCGTCCAGTCGAAATCAACGAGCTCACCTTTGTCATCAAGCAGGACCTGTCGTCCCTTAACCAACAGATTGGGGCTTTGTCGATGATGTCGAAGCAGCAGCATCCCAAGGGGGCCGATCAGGAAGGAGAACACAACAAAAACGTCGTCTACCTGCTGCAGGGCAAGCTCACCGACGTCTCTGTCAACTTCAAGGACGTCTTGGAAGCCCGTACCAAGAACATCCAAGCCTCGCGATCGCGGACCGAGAACTTCATCTCCAACGTGTCGCAGCACGCGCAGCCGTCGCTGCAGCAGTCGGCTTCACCACTCTACGGCACGCCGAACCGCGCGTCGCCGGCGCCTGGGGCTGACACGCTCTCGCTTAACCCCGTCAGCGATAACCAGATGCTAATGATGGAGGAGGCGCAGCCGGCCAACACCTACATTCAGCAGCGCGGCGAGGCCATTGAGGCGATTGAAAAGACGATCGGGGAGCTGGGCAGCATCTTTGGCCAGTTGGCGACCATGGTGTCGGAGCAGAGCGACATGATTCAGCGGATAGACGCCAACACAGAGGACGTAGTGGACAATGTCGACGGCGCGCAGCGTGAGCTGCTCAAGTACTGGTCCAGGGTGTCGGGTAACCGCTGGTTAATAGCGAAAATGTTTGGCGTGTTGATGATTTTCTTTCTGTGAGTGTCGCTGCGCCGATGACACGCTGAAGATGAGAGCTAACAAACTTGCAGACTATGGGTGTTGGTATCCGGCTAGATTGCGTGCTTCGGCGATTTGTTCCAGTTTATACGTTTTGCTTCTTTCTGCGTCGAGACGGCTCGGCAAGACACATTAGTTTCTTTGCATCTACACCGCGACGGAGGCATCAGAGAGCAGGCAAGGCCGCTCAGCTAGATACGACTAATACAGCGGAAGCCCCAATGACTTGACTATTCGATGGGTGAATTATTCGACAGGGCGATTGACACCAACAGCCTGTATATGCGTCTTTTCTGGTAAATAAGAAAAAATTCAGCGTGTATTGCAGAACTTGACAAAAGAATGTGTGGCGAGCAGCACCCTGCACTCGGAGCTGGCATCCGTAGCAATGTGTCGTAACACAGACGAAAACCTGAAGCAAATGTACACTCGTCAGGAACTTGTGTATACAGAAGCCCACAGCAGATATGAGGGGCGCATTAAACTGGTTCACAGCGCCCCTCGAGAGCCTTTGCGTCTCATCGGTGGCAGCAAATGCACATGAAGCGACCTTCCGGGAACCGGACCCAGCCCGCCCCCGCCACGCCGGCCGGACCCGCAGACAGCAGAAGCGAGGAGCGGCATACCCTGATATCATGCAGAAAGCATGACCAAAGCGCCCACGACGGTGGATCTCGGCCTCAATTTTCCATGGCTGGATGGTTGAGGGGCTTTTCTTTCGTGTCGCAGCAACGCCCCGAATCCGCCATCCATGATTACCCCAGCGCCGACGAACCCCCAAAAGCGGCTATTGAAAAATTCCCCGCCCCCGCGGGGGTACCCCAATGTCTTGGAGGGGCTCTTGGAGGGGCACAAGTCGTCAGGTGAATCATCGAATGGTCTTTTTTTTTTTTTTGTCCTTCTCTTATAAGTCTCGCAAAATAGTCAAGTTCACTCTTCTTTTCCTTTTTTTAGACTCAGCCAAAACTCACAATGGCTGCTACTTCGTTCAAGCTCAACACCGGCAAGGAGATTCCCTCTCTCGGTCTCGGTACGCTCTTGCACCACCCACGTGCCCAAGTACACATCTATCGTCTCTAACACCTAGGCCAATAAAAAAAGGAACCTGGCAATCCAAGCCCGGCGAGGTCCAGACGGCTGTGTCATACGCCCTGCAGAATGGGTACAGGCTCGTCGACTGCGCGTACTGCTACGGCAACGAGGCCGAAGTGGGCGAGGGCCTCAAAGAAGCGTTTGCGGCGGGCGTTGAGCGCAAAGACGTCTTCATCATGACCAAGGTCTGGGCAACGTACAATACGCGCGTGGAAGAGTGTCTCGACAAGAGCCTGAAGGCGCTCGGAGTAGATTACGTGGACATGTACCTGATTGTAAGCCTCGCCTTGGTTGGCTTTTTTGGCTGAGTAAACTGACAATGAGAGCTTAGCACTGGCCTGTCCTGATGAATCCCAACGGTACGTGGCCGACGTGACCCAGACTCTATTCTGGATTTATGCGATGCTCATCACGTAAATAGGCAACGACGACAAGTTCCCGACCCTGCCCGACGGTAGCCGCGACATTCTCCGCGACTGGAAGCACACCGAAGCGTGGCCGCAGATGGAAGCCCTCCTCGCGACGGGCAAGGTCCGCGGCATCGGTGTCAGCAACGTACGCTACAACAATCCCTTCTTTCCCTTGTCTCCCCTACTCACTGTGAAATGAAAAACAGTACAGCAAGAAATACCTCGAGGAGCTGCTCGCGAGCTGCACCGTCGTCCCGGCCGTCAATCAGATCGAAAATCACCCGAGCCTGCCACAGCAGGAAATCGTGGACCTCTGCCGCGCGCGCGGCATCCACGTCGTCGCCTACAGCCCCCTCGGCAGCGCGGGCAGCCCGCTGCTCACGGCCGCGCCCGTTGTCGCGATTGCGGAGAGGCGGAGCGTAAGCCCGGCGACGGTGCTGCTGAGTTACCACGGTAAGTGGCCCGACTTGAGGAGATGAGAACAAACTTTGGTGTACTAATCTTTTTTTTTCTTAATCTAGTTGCGCGCGGCGCTACGGTGCTGGCCAAGTCGGTGACGCCGGCGCGCATCAAGGCGAATGCGGACATTGTCAAGCTCGACGAGGAGGATATGGAGCAGCTGCGCAAGTACTCGGAAGACCTCACGGCCAAGGGCGAGCTGAAACGCTACGTCTATCCGCCTTTTGGTATCGACTTTGGTTTCCCTGACAAGTCATGATGAGTTTGGCGACGCAAAGAGCAGAGATGGCCGTACATGGTCATAAAAGAAACGACTCAATTGAAGTCACAACCGTCTACAACGGCTTTTGATATCTCGCTATGCACCACTATGCAATAAACCTTTCGACGCCACTTAAATCACCGATGCTACTTCCAATGTGATGCCTTTACTCCATATCCACCACCACCTTGAGCACTAGCTTCCCTTCTTCGTCCTTGACCTGGCCGGCCATGGCAAAGGCCTTGGGGATATTGCTAATACCTTTGAAATGATGCGTGACGAGCGGCGACAGATCCGGCATGGCAGCTGGGCGGTTGACGACCAGCTCAATGGCCCTCGCGTATGTGTTGGCGTAGCGAAAGACACCGATGAGGTCGACTTCGCGGAGGGCCGCGGCAGACATGGGCAGTGTGAGGATCGGCGTCCCCATGCCAATAATCATGACCTTGCCGCCTGGCTTTGTGGCCTGTGCCCGCAACATCAGTTTCTGTCACAACTTCCGGGTGGGGAGGGGAGGGGAGGTGGTTTCTTTTCAAAACTCACGTAAATCGAAGCCTGAACACACGTCTCAACGCCGGTGCACTCGTATACAGCAGACACCTCGCCGACGGCCTTGCCGTTGACGGTTGTGGTCTTGACCATGTCGGCGACTTTTTGGGCGTACGCGAGCTTGTCTTCAATCGTCTGCGGGCGCTCCATGGGAACAAGCACGCTCGCGTCCGCAAAACCGTGTTGCACAGCAAAGTCGATGCGGTCCTTTTGGATATCGGCAATGATTACCGTCTTGGCATTGGCGGCTTTACTGACCGCTGCGGCGAGCAGGCCGACGGCGCCGGCGCCAATCACCAGTACCGTTGCGCCTTCGGGCAGGTTTGCTCTGTCGCGGGCGTGCATGGCGACGGAGAGGGGCTCAAGCACGGCGCCGAGGTCGAGCGACAAGGCCGGAGGCAGTCTGGAACAGTCAGCGTTGCACATTCGGATCCTAGCTATTAACACAGGTCTGTCTTACTTGTGGCACCAGCGGGCAGGATGGTTGACGCGCTCCTGTAGCGTGCCCTGGGCGTGGGGAAAGGCCTTGGCGGAGCTGCGAAACTTGATGCCGCGGCAAATGTTGTAGCGGCCGCTGGCACAGTACTCGCAGTCTTCGCAAGGCAGGCCGACCTCGAGGGCGACGCGGTCGCCGGGGGCGAGGTCCTTCACCGCGCTACCGACAACGACGACGGTGCCGCTCGACTCGTGGCCGAGGGTGAGGGGCTCGCGGACGAGGATGTCGCCGTTGCGGAAGTGGTTAAAGTAGTGCAGGTCGGAGCCGCAGAGGCCGGTGGCCTGGACGGCGATTTGAACCTCATCGGCGGCGGGTGTGGGGAGGTCGCGCTCTTCCTGGGATGGATGTGAGTAGGCGGTGACAGGAAGTTTGCTGGGCGCGTTCGGTGAGGTGTGAGTTGTACTTACAACACGGAGATCGCGAGCACCGTGCAGGACGGAGGCTTGGACTTTTTGGCTGGACATGGTTGTTGTGTGTGCTCTACTACAGAGCTAGACTGCGGTCTGAAAGACGAAAAAGTAGAATAGGGGCTCAATATCAGCAGAGAAAGTATCGCGAAGATGAAATGCAAGATGAATCATGGAGGAGAGCAGCCAATTCACCCCGCGCCTCAGGAAAAAGAAGCTCCCCCACCAAACGAACCCCAAGCCCGCGCAAACGGCTATCCAAAGCCGGCACCGGCTTGCTTCGGCGGGGATTGCCCAAAGGGGAACTCTTTTTAATGGGGGGTCGACCCCCCGGCAATTGACGCGGGGCAACTTTACAGGGGGTGCGAGCCACTGATGAACCCCACCAACGTCTGGGCAGCGGGTTGAAGTCCGCTGAAGTCTGCTGTAGCCTACTGTAAAACAGCCCCCACCAAGATTTTGGGGTCAGCAAGCATCATATTGTCACTTGTCGTCGGCAAACGCGCGGGTGACAAACGACCTTGAACATCTCCAACACGCATCAAGACTCTGCTCTCCTGCCGTTGAATCAAGTAGCTTCTTTTCATTCGTCATGGCTTCGAGCATGTTTTCGTTAGAGGGCCATACGGCCATGGTCACCGGTTGCACGCGCGGCATTGGCCAAGCTGTCGCCGTTGGCCTGGCCGAAGCTGGTGCCGACATTGTGCTCGTCCAGGTAACGACTTCGGCTGACTCGGAGTCCTCAATCGAACTCTACTAACAGCAGAAAGCGCGATACGAGCGTCGTCGAAACCAAAGACCTCGTCGAGGCTCTGGGCCGCAAGGCATGGATCTACACGGCCGACATGGCCATCCAGGAACAGGTTGCCGCCCTCACGCCCAAGATTCTCGCCGACGGCCACGAGATTCGCATCCTGGTCAACTGCGCCGGCATCCAGCGCCGGCATCCCTGCGAGGAATTCCCCGACAGCGATTTCAACGAGGTAGCTCCTTCTCCGTTGTTCCTGCACTGTATCCGGAATACACGATTGACACACCCACACCCCAGGTCATCCAAGTAAACCTCAATGCCGTCTTCACGCTCTGCCGCGACGTCGGCGCCCACATGCTACAGCTCGCGCCCTCACCCGTCACCGGCCGCCGCGGTAGCGTCATCAACTTTGCCTCGCTGCTCACCTTCCAAGGCGGCCTGACGGTGCCCGCCTACGCCGCCTCCAAGGGCGCCGTCGGCCAGGTCACAAAGAGCTTCGCCAACGAGTGGGCGAGCAGGGGCATCACCGTCAACGCCATCGCCCCGGGCTACATTGAGACGGAGATGAACACGGCGCTGCTCGGCAACCCGGAGCGCCTGGCCAGCATCAGCGCGCGCATCCCCGCCGGCCGCTGGGGGTCGCCTGAGGACTTCAAGGGCACGGCTGTTTATCTGGCGAGCCGATCGAGCGCATATATCAATGGGCATGTGCTGGTGGTGGATGGTGGCTGGATGGGCCGATAGTTGGGGGGTCAAATCTAAAGGCTTGGCAAAGAACTGCCGACGGGACTGTCTTCTACAGGTGGCTTCATAATTGAAACAGATAGACACCTCGCCATACTTGTTGATCGATCTACAACAAGACACTTCGCAGACGGAAAGCAATCTTGGCGGCATTCTCTTGCATCGGCGCAATTTCAAGGGAGGTAATCTATCACAATGAGTACAATAGTCTGTTTAACCCAACAAGACAACTAGGCCACAACTGGTTCGATCTGCACCCGCGTGCGCACCAAATCGCTTGGCGCCTCACTATATACTTTAAATTAATAAAAATTGGTAGTTAGGCTTCACACAGCTTAATCTTTATTTAATGGGTACAGTGGGTGTACATCCTCCCTCACGCCATGGCATCCCTTCTCCGCATGGCGACCTGAAAAGAAAGGCTTGTGGCTTACTTTAAGGCGGTTGTGCCCCCTTGCTCTGGCATTCTGTCTATTCTGGCATTCTGGCCAGTCCATGCCAGATAGACACGCCATGGCAGACAAGGAGTCGTCGGCGTCGTTTGACGTCTATCCCGTCCACATGTTTGACGACTGCAGCGGCCCCCGCAGCATCATGATGCGATGGATTTTCCGCGTCGACGCACAGCTAGACGCAGACAAGCTTCGCACGGCCTTTGCGCAGGTCTTGGAAACAGGAGACTGGCGCAAGCTCGCCGGGCGTCTGCATTACACTGTACGTGTGTTGGCCAACAATTTTGTTGTTTCGCTGCCATGGAGATACTAATCTGCCATGTAGAAGACTGGTGGACTCGAGATACACGTTCCCCATGAGTTCACGGAGCAGGACCCGCCCTTTACCTATACCCACCGCGACCACTCCGCTGAATTATTCGACGCCGACTCGGCTCGGCGCACATTTCCCCGCGCCGCGTCCGGGCCACACGTATACTCCCGGACCCCGGCCGCCAATGCCGCCGCCTTCGCGCCCGGCACTCCCACAACGCTCGCGGACCACATTTCGCGCGGCCTGCCCCAGCTCGGCCTGCACGTCACTACCTTCTGCGACGTCACACTCATGGAACTGACATGGCCGCACACCGTCATGGACGGCACCGGCCAGCGGGATCTGCTCGCCGCGTGGTCCCTGGCGCTGGCCGGCCGCGCGCACGATATCCCCCCGTTGGCGGGTGCCCGTGAGGACGTGCCGCGGCGCATTGCGGAGCGGTACGCAGACGCCCGGCAGCGGTTGGTGGACGACGTGATGCAGGGCAGGGCGCTGACGGGGTTCGGCAAGCTGCTCTTCTTTTGCAGGCTGTTGTGGCGTATGCTGACGGGCGTGAGGGCCGACTGGCGCGTCTTTCGGCTCCCGAGGGCAGTGCTTGCCAGGTGGCGGGAGGACGTGGAGAAGCTGCCGCCGGATTACAAGACGGGCAAGCCGCCGTTTGTAAGCGACGGGGATCTGATATGCGCTTGGCTGGTGACGCTCGCCGCCGCAGGCCGCAGGCCGCGACGGCGCGCGCGATACGTCGTCGCCGGGTCCGTCAACTGCCGTTCGCGGATCCCCGCCCTGCAGGACGGCACATATATGCAGAACCTGCTCAGCCTGTATTTCGCCCCGGTGCCGGACGTCGGCGGCCCCGGGGGTGACGGCCTGGCCCGGATCGCGCTCGCGCATCGTGCGCAAGTAGCTGCGCAGACCACCGAGACCCAGATCCTGCACCACTTTCAGCGGCGGCGCGCCCAAGCCGAGGCCGGTCAGAGACCGAGCGTGCCGCTGTACTGCCGCGCAGATGACGTGGTGCTCATGTGCAACAACTTGTCCGGGCTGCGGATTAGCGCGGCGGCAGACTTTGGACCGGCGGTGGTGACGGCGGCGGCGGCGGCGGCGGATGGGACGCGGGCGTCGGGGCGGGTGGTGAGCCATTACTACTTGTCGAGTGATGATGGGAATAGGCCGACGCCGTACTTTGTCTGTCTGGATCAGGATGAGGAGGGTTACTGGATTCGAGCGAAGGCGTCGCCGGGGACGTGGGAGAGGATTATACGGAAGATTGGCGCGGAGGAGGCGCATGTACATATATGAAGGGAAACCAGTTTTCAGATCCTGTAATGGCTCTTGTAAGAGATTGAGCGTTACATTTTGCAAATGCACAATTTGCAACGCATTTAAAACCTCAAAGAGACAGGAAAAAAAGAAAAGGGTTGTGTTACAGCCTAAAAAAAGAAATATACAGCACCCGGTGTTCGCTAGTCGTCACCGATCTAGCTACTAATCTAGCGCTTAAGCGCTTATCTATTAGAGATTAGACGGAGTATGTGCTTTGAAATTACATGTATTACTGTCCGGCTTGCCCAAACTGGATACGGACAAAGGCAGTGAGAGAGGCGCGGTCTATCACGAGCAAGAGCGTGACAATGCTAATGTTGCTGCTACCCCGGAGGGCAGTGTCTCTCTAGGGATAGTAGCACCACTACAACTCTCCCCTGTAAAAATTCTTCTACTTTTGCAGCTGTTAGCAGCTGTTAGTGGTGGCGTTTTTATAGGCCCACTGACCTGCGGTTTTGATGGCTATGCGCTAGCATGCCCTAGCAGCCACAAAAAGGAGAACTTTGGAGAGTTCATATTCCTCTTGACCCGCTCGTCGCAACAAAAAGAAAGCCCCTTAGGAGTCCTTGTATAAGGACTAAAAAGGCAACACACGCTTCCTGCGTACTATCTCTGGCTGTTGAGGGTTTTCCCGAGAATTCTAGCTGAAGGAGTCTAGGAAGCACATAGAAAACATCATCGTGATACCGCTGACTGGTATCGATTGAGACAGACAGATGCCATTGGGCGCGAAACTGCTATAGTTGGAGGACGGTTATATGGAGGAACTCCCCAAGGGGATTCCGTTGAGAGCATGAGCGCGAATTGTCGCGTTCTGCGGAAACCTATCAAGTGGGTGCAGTCATGTAACAGCAGTCTGTTGACAGCTCGATAGCACGTCCAAAAGCCTACACTAGGGCGCAGACGGGCGTAATAGTCAAATCAAATCAAATCAAATAGTAGCACCACTACGTATGAGGCCTTCGAAATATTTATCAAAGCTATCTGGCTGAATATTATAAGGTACCCTGGAGAATGAAATTAAAACGGCAGCCTGGCGATAGAATGGCGACGGACGAAGTGCTTCCCACTACGGTTTGAAGAAAGTCCGGTATGGTGTTCTTATCATCCATGTGGCCGCTAGTTGTGCCTCCTCCTCCTCCTCCTCTCCCATTTCCCTTTTCCGTCGCCATACCCGCCACTTGGCCTTGACCTCCTCTCCCTTTCTTATACACCTTTCTGCTGAGCATTGCGCAGTAGCTCAACACAGGTGACCGGCCACCACATGGCATATTAGTGCCATGTACCGTACAGCCGCCGCACGGCATGCTGCAATACTAGGTCCGCATCGGCCTTGTCGGCTCCACGCGCCATACTCTCGCCGTCTCCACCGTACCGCCTGAGAACGTCCATGATACCGTCTATTGCTTGCTTCTGCATACCAGACGCTTTGACCACCTCAGCTGGCAAGCGCTGCTCCGGTTGCTGCCTCGTGAAGTGGCCGTCGTCACGATAGACAACCCGGTAGTAGAATGCAAGAAGCTCCTTCATCCGTCTGAAGTATCTGGTGAGTCGACTCGTTTTTGAAGTAGAGGAACCTGTTCGCCTTACCTTTAGGGCCATCGTAAAACTCGTTCAATATGTTGGCGCGCATCTGCGTCATCTTGCGCGCTGGCGATGTGTCGCTGCAGAGCTTATAGGCGTCTCGCAGAACACCCTCCGCCGCCACTAGGATGCGGACAAGAATAAGCTTATCTTCTCGTTCTAGGTCGCCCGCAACAGAGTCGCCCCGGCTGTAGGCGTCTAGTACTCTCTTGGGTGGCAGCGTGTAGGACGACTTGACCCTCATCGCAGAGGCCCTTGAGGTGAACCGCGAAGCCAGTCCTGCCTAGCTATGGGATCCTCTCTGCTCGCGATGCCGTGAAGTCCTGCACGGTCCCGCCCTTCTCCTCGAGCTCGACGTCAGCCGCGCGGATATCGCCTTGTAGCGTGTGGAAAAGCTCATCGCCGGCAGGCTTGGTCGTGTTCGACGGGAGCCTCTTGCCCTGCTGTCCTGCCGTCGGTGCCTTGCACGCTATATCTGGCGACCCGGGCTCTATTACCCGGAAGTAGTCGATCATGCCCTTGGCCGTGAAGTAGGTCTATAGTGTGCAATCTTCCCATCATGGCTATTCTCTGTACTCCTTAGCCTTCCTCTTATGCTTTATAGCGCCGACGTGCGTGTCCATGCTACGACCCCATATTGTAGAATAGTCGCAGCCATCCTCACAGTAGCAGTACCGACCGGCGTACCTTACTAGGCCATCGACTAGCTTGCAGGGTCCTGTTAGTTTCTTAGCCTTCAGCTCTTACGCCATTCTTAGCTTATAGCTAAGAAGCGTCTTCGCCGTCGCCTAGAGCTCCGCGCCTATAAGCCTATGTGGCTCCTAACATAAGGTGACGAGACACACCTTATACAGTTAGCATAATATAGGTCTTACAGGCGGTGTAGATAATAACGTAGTAGTCATTATTATATATAAACCCCTACACTATACTATATAACTAGCCCTAAGGTTTACTAATATATCATTAAATAGAAAAGTAAAAATAAAATATAACTTACTTTTCTATTTAATTATATAAGAGAGTTTTAGAATTTCTTAAGATATAATAT